>CAUYON010209191.1:0-12357 GCA_963573935.1 Arctocebus calabarensis | reverse complement strand
AGCTGTCACCCTGGATAGAGCACCCTGGCATCACAGCTCACAGCAACCTCCAATTCCTGGGCTCAAGCGAGTCTCCTGCCTCTGCCTCCCAAGTAGCTGGGACTACAGGCGCCCGCCACAATGCCTGGCCATTTTTTTTTTGGTTGCAGCTGTCATTGTTGTTTGGCGGGCCTAGGCTGGATTCGAACCCACCAGCTCAGGTTTATGTGATTGGCGCCTTAGTCCGTTGAGCCACAGGCACCGAGCCACTTTCTTTTTTTTTTTAGAGACAGAGTCTCACTTTGCCACCCTGGGTAGAGTGCCGTGGCGTCACAGGTCACAGCAACCTCCAACTCCTGGGCTCAGGCAATTGTCTTGCTTCAGCCTCCTGAGTAGCTGGGACTACAGGTGCCCACCACAACACCTGGCTATTTTTTTGTTGCAGTTTGGCTGGGGCTGGGTTCGAACCCCACCACTCAGTATATGGGGCTGGCGTCCACTGAATCACAGGTACCACCCCAGAAGCTATATAAATTTTCAATGTGTTTCTAAAAGAAACATTACAAAGCAGTAGGACCATTATACAAAAACCTTTTCATCATAATTTGAAAAGATCATATTTAAGTGTAAGGGAAATGAAGTTTTTCTTTGTGTGTTCTTAGGTGTTAGTATGTCCTTTGAAATCCAAATCTAGCAGCTTTATTTGTTGTTAATCCTGACAATCTTTGTCTTTTTAAAACTTTTGATTGAATCATTATTCTTTAATTCATTCATCAAATTGAGGCATTTGAAACAGTTTATTTACAGAGGTGTTTAAAAGTGTTTGTGTGATTTTAAAAAATAGACTTTATAGTTTAGAAGTATTAGGTTCAGAGCAAAATTGAGTGAAAGATACAGAGATTTCCCATGTACCCCCCTGCTTTGCATATATACATCCACCCCCATCAACATTACTCACCAGAGTGATACATTTGTTATACTCAAACTCACATTGACACATCACAGGCACCCCAAATCCAGAGTTTACTTCAGGGGTCCCTCTTGGTTGTACATTTTTGAATTTTGACAAACCTATGATGCCATGTACCCATCATTGCAGTATCATTAAGAATAGTTCCTCTGGCTCGGCGCCTGTGGCTCAACAAGCTAAGGCACCAGCCACGTACACCTGAGCTGGCGGGTTCGAATCTAGCCCAGGCCTGCCAAACAATAATGACGGCTGCAACCAAAAATGGCCGGGCGTTGTGGTGGGCACCTGTAGTCCCAGTTACTTGGGAGGCAGAGGCAAGAGACTCACTTGAGCCCAGGAATTGGAGGTTGCTGTGAGCTGTGATGCCACGGCACTCTATCCAAGGTGACAGCTTGAGGCTCTGCCTCAAAAAAAAAAAAAAAAAAGAATAGTTCTTCTGCCCCAAACATCCCTTCCTCCACCACTTACTCATCCCTTTCTTATCCAACCCCCTGGCAACCACAGTCTTTTCACTGTTTCCATTGTTTTGCTTTTCCAGAATGTCAATATTTGTCTTTTATTTATTTTTTTAAGAGAAAGGGTCTTATTCTGTCACCCAGGCTGGAATTCAGTGGCATGATCACAGCTCGCTGTAAATACAACAGGCTCTAAGGATCCTCCTGGCTCAGCTTTCTGAGGAGCCAGGACTACAGGTGCACACCACCATGCCCGGCTAATTTTTAATTTTTTTCAGAGACAGGATCTCACTACATTACTCAGACTAGTCTCAAACTCTGTCTCAAGAGATTTCCCCCCACCTCAGCCTTCCAAAGCACTGGGCTTACAGGCATGAGCCACTGTGCCTACTCATTTTGGCTTCCACCTACTCATTTTGGCTTTTAACTAGAGAGTTCAATCTATTTCTAACAGTGATTTTTGATTTATTTTGATTTATTACTATCATCTTAATGTTCCTTTTCATTTTCTGCTTTCTAGTCATATGTATTTTTCTTTTTCTTCTTGATTTTTTTTGCATTGATTAGGTTTTCTTTTCCTTTTTTTTTTTTTTTTTTGTAAATACCCCTCTTACCTTCTCCTTTTAGTTTGGAGATTATACCTTCAATTGCTCTTTTTAGTAGTAGGTTATTTATCTCTCACCGCATTGAAGATGTTATTCCTCTGTCTTCTGGTTCTCATTTTTGCTCTTGAGAAGTCAGCTGTTAGTGTAACTGTTGCTCCTTTGAAGATAATCTGTCTCTCTGGCAGCTCTTAACATGTTTCTCTTTGTCTTGAGAAAAATAGTGCTTCACTATGATATATGTGAATGTGGATTGTTTCCCCATCTTGCTTTGCATTCTTTGGGCTTTATAACTTGAAGAATCATGTTTTTCATTAGTTTTGGAAAATGCTTAGTATTATTTCTGCAAATATTTCCCCCTTTACCCCCCATCTTTCTCTTTGCTCCTTTTAGACTCCAATTAGACATGTGTTGGACCTTCTCATTCTGTTCTCCATGTCTCCTAACTCCTTTCATGTTTTCTGCCTCTGTTTTTTGTACCACCCTTGTACTAATTCCCTATTCACCTTTGTCTAATTTCCTTGTCCACTGATTTTCTAATTTCAATTATTAAAACAATTTTTTTTTTTTTTTGTAGAGACAGAGTCTCACTTTGTCACCCTCGGTAGAGTGCCGTGGCGTTACACAGCGCACAGCAACCTCCAACTCCTGGGCTTATGCGAGTCTCCTGCCTCAGCCTCCCGAGTAGCTGGGACTACAGGCGCCTACCACAACACCCAGCTATTTTTTTGTTTTGCAGTTCAGCCGAGGCCTGGTTTGAACCGGCCACTCTCAGTATATGGGGCCGGCGCCCTACTCGCTGAGCTACAGACACTGCCCTAAAACAATTATTTTTATTTCTAGAAGTCTCTTTGATTTCTTTATAATTTTTTTGATCCTTTATTTTAGTGTCACATTCCTCAGTCATCCTTTTCAATATCCTCTTTGATTTTTTTTTTTTTTTTGCAGTTGTTGGCTGGGGCTGGGTTTGAACCCACCACCTTCAGCATATGGGGCCTGCGCCCTACTCCTTTGAGCCACAGGTGCCACCCTCTTCTTTGATTTTTCTAAACATGTTAAGCATACTCACTTTATATTCTCATTCCAAAAGTTCCATTGTCTGAAGCCTCTGTAGGCTTGATTCTGCCCGGTATTTTTCCTGCTGCTTCCTGCTCATGAGACTTTTTTTCTGGCATATTTATATTATTTATTTTTACTTTTTAAAAAAATTTTAAAAATTTTTAAAATTTAAGAATTTTAAAAATTCTCTTTAATCTTTCTGCAAGACTAAGTTTTTTCTTTTGTTTTGTTTTGTTTTGCAGTTCGGCTGGGGCCAGGTTTGAACCCGCCACCCTTGGTATATGGGGCCGGTGCCTTACTCGCTGAGCCACGGGTGCTGCCCTATTTATTTTTACTTTAAGCTCATGACCTTGGAACCTTTTTAGGGAGGATTCTTTGAAACCTGCGTTAGAGTTGGGGGTTATGTGTGCATGTCAGACATGAAGATTAAAACCAAGAATTAGACATTTCCCATTGGCACTGAACACTTGGGCAAAAATGGAATAACTTAACAAAGATTGTTATTGTAAAAGCAAATTTCACTTTTAAAAAACATTTTTTTTCTTCTCTTTGTTTAGTTTTGTGGCTGCTTGTTGGTGTGGGCTTGTTGGGGTTAAGACTGCGGCATAAAACCTACGAGAAGAAATTGGGCAAAGGGGTAAGTAATTAAAAATTTTGAAATAGAATTTTATGGGTGGTATACACACATTTGTAAACTTCACATTCTGATTGAATTCTAGACCTGGATCTGATGGCTCTAGTGTCCTGGATTCCATCTCCTTAATCCTTAGGCACAGGCTGGTAATATAGTGGAATTATTTTGTGAAGTTGGGTTCTCAAGAGAGGAGAGATCAATATATCAGAGGCAAACAGTCCATAATTTTGTTGTATGGAGTTATTTTTTGGTATTTATGACTTAACATTTCTAAACTATAAAATGAGGACTTATTTCATCTTATTTTAGTGTTTTCAGCTGAATTTTATAGAAAGATGGGCATATTTGGATAGAATTGATAGTGCCACACTGCACACAAAGTCCCAAAATAAATCACATACTCATATTTGTATTAATAATTCTTTTTTTTTTTTTTTGAGACAGAGCCTTAGGCTGTTGCCCTCGGTAGAGTGCTGTGGCATCACAGCTCAGAAAACCCCCCAACTTTTGGACTAAAGTGAGTCTTCTGCCTCCATCTCCCAAGTAGCTGGGATTACAGGTGCCTGCCACAATGCCTGGCCATTTTTTGGTTGCAGCCATCATTGTTGTTTGGCGGGGCCAGGCTGGATTCGAACTCGCCAGTTCAGGTGTAAGTGGCTGGCGCCTTAGCCTCTATTAATAATTTTCACATTCTGCTTAATTCTCCTTATGTATGTTTATAACTTAATTGAATTATTTTCATTGTTTTTATTTCATAAAGTTGGTACAGCCCTGTTATTGATAGCTTTCGCTTTGGGAATATCCCTGCTCTCTGTTTAGAGAGACAGAAATCACATATTGTAACATCAGGAGAACCGCTGAGGGGCTCTTTTATGACGGGCTTCTCTGCACTTCGTGGTCGGTACTGCTGAAGATGGCGACGTGAGACTCCCGGTTTAAGACAGATCTTACAGACGAGTCTTTATTTGACAGGTCATAGGCAGTTTGTGTAGTGATGGGTGGTGGAAGCTCCCTTAAATGTTTTCATGTCCTCATCACAAAGCTGGGAAGAAGCCGGAGTGAGCCGTGGTGACGTCTGCTTTGACAGAGAGCCCCTGTGTTCCACAATTCAATCAGAGTGATTCAATCGGGCCAAAATAGAATTGGCGGTTAACTTTGATTTTAGCAATCGGTACTGCCAGAAATAGTTTTTCATATTAAGTAAAAAGCTATGCTGAGTGCCGGGCACAGTGGGAGGCTGAGGCAGGAGGGTTGCTTGAGGTCAGGAGTTCAAGATCAGCCCAAGCAAGAGAGGGGCCACATCTCTACCAGAACCAGAAGAAGCTAGCCCAGCATGATGGCAGGCAGCTGTAGTCCCAGCAACTCAGGAGGCGGAAGCAGGAGCATCCGTTGAGCCCGGGAGTTTGAGGTTGCTGTGAGCTATGTTGATGCCATTGCACTCTACCTGGGGCAACCCAGTGAGACTGTCTCAGAAAAAGTAAAAGCTACCCTGAGGACAATAACCATATTTCCTGTGTCCATTTTTCCTATATTTATACTCCCAGCACCTCGCAGAGTTTTTGGTACACGTTCAGAACTAAGTAACTATTTCTTAATAAGCAGTGATAGTAGACCGCCAGCACACGGGGTCTTTCCTGTGCCCTGTGGTTGACAGTCATTATCATTGTAGCATACTGTTCATCAGAAGAGTCATTCAGGAATCCTCTGTGAATGGAAAGGATTCTTTTTGAATTGGATTGAGTGTCTGTTCACTTGTTTGTTCATTTATCCATTTGGCTAAGTTTATTGACTCTCTCCTTATGTGCCTGGTGCCAGGGATACACAGGTAAACAAGTCGGGCAAGATCCCTGCCCTCCCGGAGTTTGTACTTTAGAAGGAGAGAAAGATGGTGTTCAGAGAAAGCAATGCAGAAGCACAGTCATTCTGGACATGGCTGCTATGAATGAAATAGGATCGGGGTGGAGAGTAGCTGGTTGGAGAAGGCTGCTCTGAGTGGGTGACCTTGGGATGAGACCTGCAAGCTGAGAAGAAGCTGGTGGTTGACAGCTGGGTTCAGGTGGAGGGAACGCGTTGAGGATGGAGGGAGAACTTAGCTTGCCGTGTTTCAGGAGCATCAGGGGTCCAGCGTGGTGGAAGGTCAGTGAAGAATGATAGAAGATGAAGTTGGAGAGGGAGGGGAGAGCTGCATTCCGCAGGGCCCCCCAGACCACAGTGGGGAGTTCAGATTTTATGTTACTTGCAACGGAAGCTTCTGGAGTGTCTCAAGCAGGAGAGGGGAGAGAAATGATGTGTCAAATCGGCTGCTCTGTGAAGAACAGGCTGTGGGAGGCTAAGAGTGGACCCAGGGAGATCAGTTCTGGGGCTTTTCCATTTGCCCTGGAGGGAGAGGATGGTGATTTGGCTGCAGGTGGAGAGAAGGGCAGAACTGGCTGACAGGTGGATGCTGTGCGGTGAGGAGGAGGGAATCTGGGGTGACTGTCACTGGCTTGAGAAATTGGACGGAACGAGGTGCCACTTACTGAGATGGAAAGTATGAAAGAATAACAGGTTTGGAGCGATGACATCTAGAATTAACTACAGATATATCGTTGTATGAAAAATGATCGCTTAATGATCTTGGCATCTTGGCTGATGGTCGCCCCCTTCTTTTATGACATCCGCTGAACTGAACAAGCCTTCTGTGTGGGGAGGAAACCCCAGCTCTCTGCCAGTAGAACACGCTTGCAGCCTGTCTGGGTAAAGCACTGGCCTCCCTCCCGACCCGACTTGTGTGGTCCAGCGTGAGTTGTTTTTCCAGTTGTGGTCATGGATTTGTTCTGATCCAGATGCTCTCTTTCTCAAGAGCCTGGTGTAGAGACAGACGGGCACAGATGGGTAGGGCTGCGGGCAGTGAATCCTGTGACTGGCTCAGGGACTCCAAAGAGGAGCTCAAAGGGGGCTGGATTCTTGTATCTTGGCCTTGCCAGGACAGTGGGGGTGTAACGTCACTCGTAACGAGGCTGGAAGGGGCTGGCCACTGGATGATTCTTCTCCCCTGCAAGGGTCACCACTGTCCTGGGTATTGTGCTTCTTATGTTTATGCATTTCTTCCTGTTGTTACTAAATAGGATAGATCCCTAGACAAAATTGTTTTTTCCATGTTTTTAACATCATCTAGATGACACTTGGCCTATGTGTTTTGCAACCTCCTTTTTGAGAGGCACCCTCATGGTAAGATGCAGCCCTAAGTCCCTGGTTAGGGCCGTGTGGTGTCCCATTCTGTGCAGGGAACACCATCGTTTATGCATTCTGCCTACTGAGGGGCACCCAGGTGAATTCTAATTGTGTTCTGCTCTATCAATCCACGCCTATTATGAATACTGGCTTTCCAAACATTTCTCCCGGCTCCTAAGCTTAAGTTAGAAGTTCACAGAAGATTTGTTAAGAAGCTACAACATGGGCAGTGCCTGTGGCTCAGTGAGTAGGGTGGCGGGTTCAAACCCGGCCCCGGCCAAACTGCAACAAAAAAATAGCCGGGCGCTGTGGCGGGCGCCTGTAGTCCCAGTTACTTGGGAGGCTGAGGCAAGAGAATCGCTTAAACCCAGGAGCCGGAGGTTGCTGTGAGCCGTGAAGCCACGGCACTCTACCCAGGGCGACAAAGTGAGATTCTGTCTCTAAAAAAAAAAAAAGATGCTACAACATGGTAAATATTTTCTTATTTTTGTGAATTCAATGTGGGCACATGTTTAAGGAAGTCCCTTTGCTGAGATCTGAATTTTGGTAGAGAGGTGGAGAAAAGGAGGCCTCTGAAACTGCCATTGCTCACAGTCACTTTCAATGACCATTGGAACAATTCTTCAGGCACCAGCCCCAGAGGTCTCTGCCGCCATCTGGCCCTTCAGGTTTGGGTATGACAATGAAGGATGGTCTAGTCTAGAGAGAGCAGCTCACCTGCTTAATCAAACAGGTAAGTCTCTTGCTGGAACTGGTTTCAAGGTTTGCGAATACTACTCTTGTGATTTCTATTTTCAGCAGGATCATAAGCCATAGGAAGAGGACCTGCTGGCCATAAACCAATCTCTTGGAAAAGGCTTTGCTTTGGTGGCACTTTCTATCAAAGCACATCTGTCTGTGTCATCATAGTGCTAGGATTTATGGGCGTGAGCCACCACACAGGCCTCTAACTGAATTGTTTTCTTTCCTTTTGGCCAGGGCTAGGTTTGAACCCACTACCTCCAGCATATGGGGCTGGTGCCCTACTCTTTTGAGCCACAGGTGCTGCCCTCTTTCTTTCTTTCTTTCTTTTTTTTTTTTGAGGCAGAGTTTCAGTCTGTCACCCTGGGTTGAGGGCTGTGTTGTTATCATTGCTCATAGCAACCTCAGTCTCTTGAGCTCAAGCTATCCTCCTGCCTCAGCCTCCTGAGTACAGGTGCCTGCTACAACACCTGGCTAATTGTTCTATTTTTAGTACAATTTATTTTTAGTATTGGAGTCTCCCTTTTGCTCAGGCTGATCTTGAACTCCTGAGCTCAAATTATCTACCCATCTCAGGCTTTCAGAGTGCTGAGATTACAAGTGTGCACCACTGCCCCCCGGCCCCCGGCCTGCTACCTGAGAAATTTCTAAGCCTCTAGATAAAATGTAATGCCGTTAAGAAGTTTCTTTGGGCTTTAGTCCTTCGTCTTGGTTATAGGTCTCTGAGTCACATCTGGCCAAGATCTAAAAAAGCCAATGAACTTACTTCTGTGCTGACGCCATGGAACTGTCCACCCTGAAACAGAAAGCTACTCTGCATCCCGTAATTGCCTCTGAACATAAATTGGGTATTTATGAAAAGCATTCAGGTCATTTGAAAATTTGGGAATGATGTTAAAAATATTTAAAACTTTATAAGAGTTATTCTCATATCCTTTCCAGTATTGCCTAGAGTTGTTTCATGTTTAAATTAAATTCCAAACATGGGAGAATTCCTTCACAGCTCAGATTTGAACCACTTGGCTTCAGTGACACAAAAGTCACTTTGTTTTGGCATAAAGGTCATCAGACAAGGCATAAAGGTTAGGGTTGAGAGTAAAGTGTTGCTGATTGGTTTTTGCCTTGCTGTAATTAATCATTAAATGCATTTTTCCTGAGCAGGTGCAGATTTCATAACAATTTTGGAGAGTGATGCTTCTAAGCCCTATATTGGGAACAACGACTTAACCATGTGGCTGGGGGAGAAGTTGGGTTTCTACACAGACTTTGGTCCAAGCACAAGGGATCACACTTGGGGGTGAGTCTACTTGGGAATTAACGCTGTACATAGTCCTGAAAGTTGATAACGTTATATATTTGTCCTGTGAATATGCCCCAGTGATACTTCTTGTGGGATGTGGAGGTGCTGGAGATAGGCACATCCCATAACTTTGAAAATGGTTTTCTTCTTGCTGGATATTTCCAGTTCTTTGCTTTTATAAACCAATGGAGCTGAGGTTGTAGCACCAAGCACGTTCAACCTGGATACTGTGCTCATGGAGCTGATGTTCTAGTGTGATGAGACAGAAAATTAACATGTCCACATAGAAATAAACAAGGGAATTTGATATTGTGCTAAGTGCTATATAGAAAACAAGATTTTGAGAAAGTGTGACAGCGTGGGCAGTGGTCCTAGGGGTGCTACTGTAGACAGGGTGGTCGGGAAGGGCTCTCTGAAGATGTCACAATGAGAAGCCTCCAGGACCAGCCTCAGGAAGAGCTGAGGGAGCAGCCAGGGTCAGGCCGAGGCAGGCACAGTCCTGTGCACCTGGAGTGGCAGGGATCGAGGCTGGACTGGTAAGACGCGAAGTCGAGGGTGGGCCCTTGATGGCAGAGGGCCACATTTTACCCAGACGTGAGGGGAAGCCATCGGAGGATTTGAAACAGGGGAATGATCGGGGAGGACACATTGTCAGGGGCAAAAGTGGGAGCTGGGGGCCAGGGTGATGAGGTGGGGGTGCAGTCACAGTGTAGACGACCATGGGGCGCGGGGACGGGCAGGTGAGGGCAAGCTGGGCAACGGTTTCTCAGCCGAGTCTGACTGATGGTTTAGATGTCACAGGCGGGGAAGGAAAGAGGCAAGGCTGGGGGCTGGGTTTGGGACCTGAGTACCTGATAGGAGATGATGTAATTTAGGGGATGGGAACCACCTGGAGGGCAGAATTTTGTACAAGGTGTGAGATGTCCCCGTATGGTCACGTGATGCTCATTAGCCAGCTGTGTGTAGCCTCCAGGAGGGGGACAGGCCGGGCTGGAGATGTTCCTTTAGGTGTCCACCAGGTAGAGACAGATTCGTCTGCGGTACTCCACGGGGGACGATGGAAAAGGCCGTTGAGGTCTGACCTCTGCTCATCTTTTTCATGTGTAGAAGACACTGGCAGAGTGAGGAGAAAGGCCTTTCCACATGCTTGTTTTTTAGTTTCTAATTTTGTAAATTGTTGCTTTGTGTCCTTGTTGGCGAGATGGTACGTTCCTGTGTGTGTTGATTAATATTAGAATTGTTTAGGCACATGTGTTGTCAGAGTAACAATGCGAGTGACAAGGATTTGGTGTATTATTATTATTGTTGCCATTTTCGTGTTTCCATGGACATGATGGCGTTGTGACACAGCGAGGCACGCTAACTGCTGCAGGTCAGTGCTCCCCAAGCAGACGGCCACAGAGTCTCTGCCACGTCATTGCTCTGCGGGCCCCGCTGGATGCTTGGATTGGAAGGCATACCTTTTCAGTGCCTTTACCTCGTCCTGTCTGCATGACATGGTGGAAATGACACGATGCACATTTCTTTTCGTTCCAATACAGGATTATGGCCTTGTCAAGATACCCTATTGTGAAATCGGAGCATCACCTTCTTCCGTCACCAGAGGGCGAAATCGCACCAGCCATAACATTGACCGTGAACATCTCAGACCAATTGGTGGATTTTGTCGTGACGCACTTTGGAAATCATGAGTGGGTTTCTTTAATATTATACCAATACCAAGCAATATTAATAATTTACTTTGATTTCTATGAAATGACCTTACTTATGTTTTACTTCCGATTTTTCCCTGTGTTGCTGGTTTTGAAAATCAGACATGAGGCTGGGCATAGTGGCTCACGCCTGTAATCCCAGCACTCTGGGAGGCTGAGGTGGGGGGATTGCTTGAGCTGAGCAGTTTGAGCAACAGTGAGACCCCATTTCTACTAAAAATGGAAAAACTAGCCAGGTGTCGTGGTGGTGCTTGTAGTCTCAGCTATTCAGGAGGCTGAGGCAGGAAGATTGCTCAAGCCCAAGAGATGAAGGTGCCATGAGGTCTGATGATGCCATGGCACCTCTATCCAGGGCGACAGACTGAGACGCTGTCTCAAAAGAAAAAAATAAATCAGGCATAGAAACGTTTGGGATGCAGGCAGTCCTTAGTGGTGATGCGGTGACAAGCTGTGTGAGGCCACAGTTTGTAAACCGTACAGGTGCTGTATAAAGTACATTGTGTAGTTCGTCTTTACTCTGTGTAAGGTAAATGCTTGGAGCCCCATTTTACAGGTAAAGAAACTAGGATAAGAGGTTAGATGACTTGTCCAACCAGGAGCCCAGCTAGAAAGGAGGTGGAGCCCCACTCAGAGCTGTGAGTGCTTGGAACCACCCGGTAAGCCAGACCACAAAAATGTGAAGTCCATCTTCCTACAGGATTACTGCTGAAAATGGGAAGTACTGTTGGGATGTGATGGTATTAAATGACATTTTCCCTCCTGTGTTTTCACAAACAACTGATAAGAAGGCAGAGGAATGTGGTAGGAGATCAAAATATCAGCTAGAATACCAGTAAGCCTACTGGGACAACGTGGCTTCAGCGCCGATGTGGACTTACTAATGTGTCCCTGGAGATACGTGGAACTGACTCCCTCCAGACAGTTTCCCTCCCTCCACCCAGTAGGGGCAGACCGTGTGCCCTGCCAAGCTCCCCACTGGGTAAAAAAAAACAGGACAGAAACACCCTGTTTGCAAACCGTCAGATAGCACAGAGAAGAGAAGCAGGGTTGGACACAAGCCTATCCAGTTAATTCTTTCAAACGTAGTTAATTTGAAAAGTCCTCCCCCAAAGTCAAGGGTGGGGAGGTAGGGCAGTGATGGCGTGCTAAGACAGCCCCTCTACAAGCAAACTTGAAGAATGCAAAATTAGTTTTACCCCTTCCCCCGAATAACATTCACGACTGGTGAGTGTGTATCCAATAATCATGAATAATGTCAACACTATATTGTAAAAGCAAAGGTAAAAATATATCATTTCTACTCTACCATACTAAACCATGATGATTTACAACACAAATGTATAGAGCTATGTGCTACCTGTATAGGCTTACAGGTTGTACCCACGTAAAGGACACAAGAGGCTACAGGCTAACACACAGCAGGTTAGAAAAGCAGCGGGGGGGGGGGGGGGGTATGGTAAGTTTCATGGAAAAGCAGCCGGCAGTATGGAAAAGCCAAGGAAAAGCAACAGGCGGTATGGTAAGTTTCATGGAAAAGCAGCCGGGGGTATGGTAAGTTTCATGGGAAAGCAGCGGGTGGTATGGTAAGTTTCATCTAAACAAAACTCGAAGTTTGCTCCCCTTTTCCACCAACTCGGGGGGGGGGGGGGGGCAAATTCAATTTTTATAACATTATTATATGGAAATGTGCAA
>CAUYON010209188.1:0-14475 GCA_963573935.1 Arctocebus calabarensis | reverse complement strand
TCTCTCAGGCATTCAGCAAAGTCTCAACTTCATTCACCCGTTCTTTTTTTTTTTTTTTTGTAGAGACAGAGTCTCACTCGATCACCCTTGGTAGAGTGCCGTGGCGTCACACTGCTCACAGCAATCTCCAACTCCTGGGCCTAGGCTATTCTCTTGCCTCAGCCTCCCGAGTAGCTGGGACTACAGGCGCCCGCCACAACGCCCGGCTATTTTTCTGTTTTTTTGCAGTTCGGCCGAGGCTGGGTTTGAACCCGCCACCTTCGGCACATGGGACCGACGCCCTACTCGCTGAGCCACAGGCGCCGCCCCATTCACCCGTTCTTATACCTCAAACCATCAGATTAAAATAACCCCAGGTAAAGAAAAGACGAAGTAATGGCAACTGCCATAAAAATTCTTGTCAGCACACATGTTTTTGAGCACATACTCATCTTCCAGGACTGGAACGATCCGGTTGGGGGCTTAACTATATGCCTAACCACAAGGCACCAGGCTGTCTGTTTAGTTTGCCCACTTCCCTAAATGATTAACTGAAAGCAATTGTGTAAGTTGAGGTAGGGAAGCAAAGTTGGAGGGCCCAGTGCCTTTCTCAGCTTCGACCTGGCGAGAGCCTCCAGGACATTCTTTCAGGGTGTGACTGCCTGCTTATTCAACTAGGCCACTGGGGGGGGAGGCCTCTTTCCCCCCTAGACCACTTCTAGCCCAAGTACTCAGAATGCCCCTTCTCAGGGTCTCGTTTCTCAGGGAGCACAGATGAAACCGGCTACCCATGCCACAGCACAAGGATCATATCCCTTCAAGGGTGACAGCTTGAGACTGTTTCCAAAAAATAAATAAAATATGAAGTAATTTGTAATTGGTTGGCAACTTACCAGTTGCAATTAGTGAAATACATTCTTGTGTATCACATTACTGCTCTGTACATAGTCTCTAGTCAGATGCAACAGGTTGGTTGTGTCGCATATACTTAAGTATCATATTAAGTCACAGACTTGGAGAGAATTAGATTTTATCAAAACCTTTATCAGAAATGTTAATACCCTCTATAACCAATATTGGCATTAGAAATTGGACTCTTTTAGAGACAAGAGTCTCAAGGCAACCTCAAACTCTTGGCTCAGATGATCCTCCTGCTCTGGGCTCCCAAGGAGCTGGGTGCAAACACACCTGGCTAATTCAAAATTTTTGGTAGAAATAGGGACTTACTATGTTGCCCAGGGTGGTCTCAAAACTGCTGGCCACAAGCATTTCTCCAATCTCATCCTCCTAAACTGCTGGGATTAGAAGCATGGCCAGAAATTAGACATTTAAAAAATTAAAACTTTAAATTTTTTTTTTTTTGCAGTTTTTGGCTGGGACTGGGTTTGAACCTGCCACCTCCGGCCTATGGCTGGTATCCTACTCCTTTGAGCCACAGGTGCCGCCCCAAATTTTTTTAATAAGACATTGACATCAACTTCTGAATTTCAGCTTTAGTTTTAACTTGCAGACTAATTTTTTTTTCCTCTATTCTCTCAGACACACTCAATCTCCACTTCCCTTGTTTACTTAGGGAAAAATCATCCTGAAAAGGGAGGTCTCTTAAATAGTGTTTTATTATTCAAAACAATTTTTTGTTTTTGTATTTTTAAGACAGAGTCTAATTTTGTTGCCCTTAGTAGAGTGCCGTAGTGTCATGGCTCACAGCAACTTCTAAATTTTGGGCTAAGTGATCCCCTTGCCTCAGCCTCCCAAGTACCAGGGACTACAAGTGCAGCTGCTGTACACAATGCTTGTCTATTTTTAGAGACAGGGTCTTGCTCTTGCTCAGGCTTGTTCAAAAACTAAGCTCAAGCAATCCATTTGCCTCGGCCTTTCAGAGTGTTCAGATTACAGGCCTGAGTCACCACACCTGGACTGGAAGCAAATCTTTATGAGAATATTTATTTACTTGATTGCTTTGCACAATAACTTGTATAGAGAACGCTATCAGTGCTCCTTTTGAAAAGTGATAATGATGAGGAATATACAGCATTTAAATCTTAGACTATTTTTCTTTTTTTTTTGAGATAGTCTATGTCACCCTTGGTAAAATGCTGTGGCATCACAGCTCATAGCAACCTCAAACTCGTGGGCTTAAGCGATTCTCCTGCCTCAGCTTCCCAAGTATCTGGGACTACAGCGCCCACCACAGTGCCCGCTATTTTTTTTTATTGTTGTTGTAGTTGTTGTTTGGCAGGCCCGGGCAGGGTTCGAACCCACCAGCTCCAGTGTATGTGGCTGGCGCCCTAGCTGCTGAGCTATAGGCACCAAGCCAAACCTTAGACATTTTAAATACAGAGTGGCCATAAAGTTCATATGCAACTTAAAACAGACGATTGTACATGAACTTTGTGGCCACCCTACATATTAATTTCTTGTGAACTCAATAAAGTCCAATAAAATGCTGGCCTTGAGCTACGATTAAAAATGGTAGGGGTTTGGCGGCGCCCGTGGCTCATTGAGTAGGGCACCAGCCCCATGTGCCAAAGGTGGCGGGTTCAAACCCGGCCTTGGCCAAAAACTGCAAAACAGAAAAATAGCCGGGCGTTGTGGTGGGCGCCTGTAGTCCCAGCTACTCGGGAGGCTGAGGCGAGAGAATCGCCGAAGCCCAGGAATTGGAGGTTGCTGTGAGCTGCAACATTACAGCACTCTACTGAAGGTGACATGGTGAGACTCTGTCTCAAAAAACTAATAAAGAATGATTATGATGGGCAGATAGAGTAAAACAAGCAATTGCTACATAATGTTGTGTAGTGTGGGCCCCACTCCCCACACCATTGATTGTTCTTTTGCCACCATAAACAATGTTACAATAAACATTAATATAATTAGTCCTTAAATTTCAAATGTTTTTATTTGTGTGAGGGTTATAGTACATCCTACAGATTGCTGGATCAAAGGACGTATGCTGCCAAATTTTTAAATAGATGTCAGAGTCATTTCTTGCTCTGCGGTAGATAGCATGATACTAAAATGTATACTTCTTTGGTGAGTATATGTCCTACCTGTTTCTAGAATTGCTTGTTGGTGAATTTTCATATTGCTAGGCCATTTTCCTATAGCAGTATTTCTCTTTTTCCCTCTACTGCAATCATCTGTTGAACCCCTGTAGTAAATTTGTTATTTCAGTTATTATATACTTCAGATCCAGAATTTAATTTTTATAATTTCTACTCTTTAATTGATGTATTAACTTTTTCATATATGATTTTCCTGATTATTTTTCCATGTTTCTTTAAGCTCTTTGGACATACTTAAGAGAAGCGTTTTGAAGCCTTTGTCTATTGAGCTCCATGTATTGGTTTCCCTGGGGGTAGGCCTTTTCAATTTATTTTGTTTCTTTGAATGAGTCATGTTTTCTGTTTCTTTTTTTGTTGTTGTTGTTTTAGAGATGAAGTCTCACTTTGTCACCCTCGGTAGAGTGCTGTGGCGTCACAGCTCACAGCAACCTCCAGCTTTTGGGCTTAGGCAATTCTCTTGCCTCAGCCTCCCAAGTAGCTGGGATTACACGCACCTGCCACAATGCCTGGCTATTTTTTGTTGCAGTTTGACTTGGGCCGGGTTCAAACCCATCACCCTTGGTATATGGGGTCAGCGCCCTACACACTGAGCCACGGGCGCCACCTTTACATGCCTTGTGTTCTTTTTGAATATCAACCACTATTACAAGGTACTCTCAGAGTGTGCGCCAGCTGCCACACCTGGCTAATTTGTAACATTTATAACATATATGAGAGGACAGAGATGTATAAGAATTTAAAATTTTAACCCATTTGGAGTGGATCCTAGGTTCCATACAAGGTATAACTATTCTCTTTTTTTTCAAAAAGGCTACCAAATTGTCCCTATTATCTTTATGTCAAAGTCCAACTTTTCCCAATGGATTTTAGATGTCCCATTCACCATACACTAACATTTTTATTTGTTTCCACTTCTGGATTCTCTATCTACTCTGTTCCTCTTCTGTCAAGTCAGATAATAATCCCATACTATTTTAATTTTTTTAAATTTAGAGTATGTTTTGTTTTCTGGTAAAATCAGCCCCAACTGCCTGTCATTCCCCCCACCCCAGATTTACTGCCTGCTCTTGCTTTTGCTTCTCCATTTGAACTTTAGAATACATTTTTTTTCAGTGGGATTGTGTTAAATTGATAAATTAATTTAAATGACATGTTTCTGGGAGGCCAAGGCAGGTGGACTGCCTGAGCTCAGGAGTTCAAGACCAGCCGGAGCAAGAGCGTGATCCCGTCTCTAAAAATAGCCAGGTGTTGTGGCAGGTGCCTGTAGTGCCAGCTACTAGGGAGGCTGAGGCAGGAGAATTGCTTTAGCCCAAGAGTTTGAGGTTGCTGTGAGAGCTATGATGCCATGGCACTCTATCAAGGGTGACAAAGTGAGACTCTGTCTTTAAAAAAGTAAAATAAAAATAACATGTTCATGATGGTAGGGATTTCTGTTCTAGAACATGAAACTTGGCTGGGCGTGTAGCTCATGGCAAGGGCGCCAGCCACATACAACAGAGCTGGTGGGTTCTAACCCAGCCTGGGTCTGCTAAACAACGACGACAACTACAACCAAAAAATAGCTGGGTGTTGTGGTGGGCGCCTGTAGTCCCAGCTACTTGGGAGGCTGAGGCAAGAGAATCACTTAAGCCCAAGAGTTTGAGGTTGCTGTGAGCTGTGATGCGACAGCACCCTACCTTGGCCAACATTCTCTCTCAAAAAAAGAAACTTTTCATTTGCTTATATCCATTCTTGTGTGTCCTTTAGTAGTGTTTTAAATTTTTATCAGATGTATATAATGTTTTGGGTTTTTTTGAGACAGAGTCTCATTTTGGTAGAGTGCCATGGCCTCATAGCTCACAAACTATGAGCTCAAACTCTTGGGCTCAAGAGGTCCTCTTGCCTCAGTTTTTCATTTTTAGGAGGTTTTCATTTTGTAGAGACAGGCTCTCACTCTTACTCAGGCTGGTCTCCAACTCCTGAGCTTAAGCCATCCACATGCCTTGGCTCCCCTAGAGTGCTAAGATTACAGGTGTGAGCCACCATGCCCAGCCTAATGTATTTCTTGGTAAGGTTACTCTTAAGCATTTTATCTTATTTCATTTTTTTTTGTATATTTCATGAATTTTTTACCCAACTCCCTTACTTTCTGTTTTTATTTAAAATTACATTGACAGTAACAATAGTAAAATACTTAGAAAAAGCATCTTTGTAGTTAGAAACTATTTTCATATCTAACAAAATCCACTTTGGCCTGGGGGTAACCAGAGGAATTAATAAATCAATTGATCTTAATAGGCTCTTTGAAGGACTTTAAAACTTGAATTCCTTAATCTATGAAAACCATGCTTTTCTCTTCAGAAAATGCTACCTCATTTCGCACTACTCTTCAAAGTTTAAAGTTATTTCTTTGTCCAAGATTTTCAAAATCAGCAACCTTAGCCCTACATACCTGTTCCCCTCTCCGTTCCCCAGCACGCTAAAAAGAACCCAGAAGATTGAATGGCTTTGTCGGTAGGCTTGGGCTCCAAGAATAAAATAAAAGTTCCTTTGAAATTGACTTTCTTTAAAAAAAAACAAACACTGATTTTATTTTCTATTCATAATAGTGCTTCTGAATATACCTAAGTCAAATATTAGAATATTATCAGTTCAATTGCGTAACCTTTCTCCCTTTAAATCTTTAATTAAAAACTGATGCTCCAGGCGGATCCATCCTTGTTTTACAGATGACGCTCAGAGATTACTCACCAATATACAATCCCAGTCACAAATAGAGTCATGCTCATTTAAAGTATCAATCACACATGCACGCAAAATCCTGAACCCCAACACCCTAAGCCACAAACATCCGGACTCTCTTTTCTTGCTTCTGGCAAAACCACCTAACTCATCTATCACCATTCACAAAGAAGTCAGTAGCTCAGAACACCAATAACCCCATGCAATTTCGGAAACTCCTCTCTTTCAGTCACTCCAAACCCGCCCAGACTAGCTTTGGTCTCACAACCTTAGGTTCCGAAACTGCACGGAGAACCAAACCAAACGCACCCCTGAGCAAAGGCCAAAACTGCACTCCAAGAACTCTGCGCCTGCGCACTGTTTCAGTGCACTAACTCTCCTAAAATCTCTAGAATTTGGGCAAGCACAGTTTTATCAGTGAGAGAAATTAAAATAACTTGAACGGTCTACCAAAAGACTTCCCTGTTCTGAACTACATTTCCCAGAAGTCTCGGGTACGAATTATCCTCCCAAGCTAACTAGCTCTCCTCCTCCCCAGGCTGTACCGCTCCCGGGGATGGCAGGGCTGGTCTGAGAAGTAAACCCATCTCAAACACGACGTCGGAGTGGCCTTCTTTGGGAGCCACGGCCTAAGCCCAAGATGGGGCCTCGTGAGGTCTCCGAGGAGCGGTTCGTGAGAGCGCAATCCTTTCGGCAGGGCCGCAACTAAGCGGCAATGAGAATTCAGAGGATCCGCGGCCACCTTGCCGGCCCTCGCCGGTGTCTGCCTACGTTTCCCAGAGGACTCCTCGGCATGACCGTGCTTCTCGCGGGAATTCAGCCGCAGAGTCACGCGCCGGTGGGATTCTTCGGTTTCCCCCGGCACTTACTCCAGTGCTGGGCAGAACTCCTCTGTTTTGTCGGCTGGAAGGCCGGAGGTGAGGAAGCCGAGGAGAGGGCGGGGCCGGCGCCTGAGCCTGGGCTTTGTGCGGTGGACGAGGTGAGACTGAGTGTGTGTGGTGAATGATCGTGATGAGCGTGTTTCGAAGGGCAACACTGCGGCACCGTCTGGGAGTCCGTGGCTGCCGCCGTGACGGTGAGAGCCTGCGGGCTGTGTGAGACGGACACCACGTGCGGTATTGTGTGCGCCGGGGTAGGGAACCTGCCTGAGACTGGCTGGGTCTTACCGAGTTTGTGTGATTTTGTGATGGTGTGACCGTCTGCCGCCGAGTACAGGTGAGGGTAGCCGTGAGTACTTTGTGTTTGCATCTCCGTGTCTCTGTGGTTAATGTGTGATAGTGATTGTGACCGAGTGTCCCCTTGGTGAAAGTGCAGTTGTGCTTATGTGGCAATTTGAAGCCCCGGATAGGTGGCCCCGTTGGTGTGGGTGTGAGTTGCTCGCCGCTGAGGGTCCCCATGGTGGGTGTGTGATTAGGTTTGTGCGACTGGGTAAGTGCGTGAGGTTTTATAGTCACCTGTACCTTTCTGGCCATTATACTTTGGTTTTTCCCTGTTTTGAAACTTTTTATGAAAGCTGTCACACTGCATTTTGTCTTTTATTTGTACAGCTATGTTTGTGAGAATCATCCATGTTAGATATAATTTCAGTTGTGTTTCTTTGCTATATTTTATTGTAGCCACAAGTGTCCATCACTTTTAGTAGTGATAGACATGTAAGTTATTTGTAGCGTTTTATTTATTTATTGAGACAGAGTCTCACTCTGTCACCCTGGGTAGAGTGCTATGGCATCATTTTTTTAGTCCACAGCAACCTGAAACTCCTGGGCTCAAGTGATCCTCTTGCCTCAGCCTCCCAAGTAGCTGGGACTACAGGTGCTCACCACAACACCCACCTATAATTTTAGAGACAGGGTCTCTTGTTCAGACTGATCTTGAATTGAACTCCTGAGGTCAGGCAATCCACCTGCCTTGGCTTCCCAGACTCCTGAGATTACAGGGGTGAGCCGAGCTGGCCTTCATTACACTTTTAAGAGCTAATCACTCAGAATCCATAAATAGGCAAAACGATATATGCATGAGGATATTTATTATAGCGTTGTTTATTATAAAAGACTAGAAACAATTCAAATAATCATTGGCCTCATGTTAGTTGAATAAATTAAGGTATACCAGTTTAATGGAATACATTGTAGCTGTTGAGGCAGTCATGTAGCACATTAGTACTAGTTGGGATTCATTCTTAGATACTTTTAAGTAAAAGTATCAGTGTATATAACAGTGTGTATAGTGTGCTATAATTCAAGTAATAAATTGTTTATCTTTGTGTGTGTGTATGTGTGTGTACAAATGTATATTCTCTAAGCCCTATCAGGTTAACCAAATCCATACTGTTCAAATAAAAACCTGACATCTTTGGAGCTAGGGACTATGAGACATTTGCCCATTTTTCTCACTGATACCCCTCAAGTGTTTATGTGGCATAAACAGAGGAGAAATGATTATTCTGGGAGCTGTGAGGCAAATGGGGTCTCATGTATCTTCTTTTGCTCTCCCAGCTCTACCCTTTTCCAAAAGAAGAGCCCAGAGAAGGTCCTTTTCTACAAATATCAAAGCCATGGCTCAGGTGAGATACCATTTCATTTTGCCCTCTGATCGAGTCATTTTTACTCCTAGTACAGGTAGACATTTGCATTCATTGTCCTGATGCTTTTTGGTGTTTTAAGAATAAAAAACACAGCTGGACATGGTTCCTCATGCCTGTAATCCTAGCACTCTGGGAGGCTGAGGTGGGTGGATTGCTCGAGCTCAGGAATTTGAGACCAGCCTGAGCAAGAGTGAGCCCCCATCTCTACTTAAAATAGCCAGGCATGGTGGTACATTCCTGTAGTCTCAGCTACTTGGGAAATTGAGGCAAGAGGATCACTTGAAACCAGGAGTTTGAGGTTGCTGTGAGCTATGATGATGCCACAGTACTCTACCCAGGGCAATAGAGTGAGACTCCATCTCAAGCAGCTAAGGCGCCAGCTACATACACCAGAGCTGGTGGGTTCGAATCCAGCCCGGGCTTGCCAAACAATGACAACTACAACCAAAAAATAGCCAGGCGTTTTGGCAGGCGCCTATAGTCCCAGCTACTTGGGAGGCTGAAGCAAAAGAATCACTTAAGCCTAGGAGTTGGAGGTTGCTGTGAGCTGTGATGCCCCAGCCCTCTATCCAGGGTGACAGCTTGAGACTCTGTCTCAAAAAAGAAAAAAAATTGATCAATGATCCCATTGTGTGAATCTAGGTCATCCTCCATTGAGTTTCTGCAGTTTGATTACTAGAGGAATTTACATATGGGCAGTGAGTAGTTATAAATAAGATGGGGCCAGTGGTCAGGAGAGGTCTTTATTTATTTTTCTTTTTCTTTTGAGATAGAGTCTGATTCCGTCACCCTGGGTAGAGTACCATGGCATCATAGCTCACAGTAATCTCAAACTCCTGGGCTCAAGTGATTATCTTGCCTCAGCCTGCAGAGTAGCTGAAACTATAGGTGCCTGACACTATGCCTGACTAGTTTTTCTATTTTTAGTACAGATGGGATCTCACTCTTGCTCTGGCTGGTCTCCAACTCTTGAGCTCAATCAATCTACTGGCCTCAGCCTCCCAGAGTGCTAGGATTATAGGTGTGTACCAATGCACCTGGTCCAGGGGAGATCTTTAAAGATCACCTCCAGCCTAAATGTCTAAAGGCAAAAGAGAAAAAAAAAAAAAAATAAGGGAAGGCTCAGCACTTGTAGCTCAGCGGCTAGGGCTCTAGCCACATACACTGTGAGCTGTGACAACATGGCACTCTCCCCAGGGCAACAGCTTGAGGCTCTGTCTCAAAAAAGAAAAGAAAAGAAAAATTGACATTAATGATATCATTGTGTGAATCGGGATCATCCTCCATTGAGTTTCTATAGTTTGATTAATAGAGGAATTTACATATGGGCAATGAGTCGTTATAAATAAGATTGGGCCAGTGGCCCCAGAGTGCTACTGTGGCTGGCCAAAGGTAAAACTGGTGCTGGCAGGTTGGAACCTGGCCCCGGTCTGCCAAACAACAATGACTATAACAACAACAAAAAAACTAGCCGGGCGTTGTGGTGGGCATCTGTAGTCCCAGCTACTTGGGAGGCTGAGGCAAGAGAATCTCTTAAGCCCAAGAGTTTGAGGTTACTGTGAGCTGTGATGCCACAGCACCGTCCTGAGGGAAACATAGTGAGACTCTGTCTCAAAAAAATAAATAAATGAATAAGGGCAAAAGAAAAGTTGTGGAACTGCGTGCATTGGTTCACATCCATAATCCTAGTGACTGAAGGCTGGAGCGAGAGGATCGGGGAAGGACAGAAGTTTGAGACCAGCCTGGGCAACATATGAGAACTCATCTCTAAAAAAGTTGGTTAAAAGTTAGCCAGGCATAAGGTAGAGTCTCACGCTGTTGCCCTGGCATTGAGTACATGTCATCATAGTTCACAGCAACTTCAACCTCCTGGGCTCAAGTGCTCCCTCTGCCTCAGACTCCCCATTAGCTGGGATTACAGGTGCTCACCACAATGTCCAGCTAGTTTTTAGTAGAGACAGTGTCTCACTGTTGCTCAGGCTGTTGTCAAAGTCCTGAGCTCAAGTAATCCACCCTCCTCAGCCCCCCAGAGTGCTAGGATTTTAGGCGTGAGCTACCATGGCTGGCCAAAGATAAAATACTTGTTAAAGTCATTTTACACATGTCTGCAAGGAAAGTAGTATGATTCCAGTGTTGCCCCTTCACCAGTCCTGTTATCAAAAGGCTACTGCCCTTAACTCTTTAATATCGTTGTATAATTACTGTTTGTTTAGGAATCCAATTTACTTATCTCTTGATTTACTGCAAAGTGAAAAAGGAACATTGTCTTCTCATGTTGTACTTTCCATTTCCCTGACTTTGTTACTAATTATTTCACTACTTTTGGCTAAATCAATAGTGTACACATTATTATGGCTGCAAATATCATTTTCTGCCAAACCAGCTCATAACTTTATTCTATACAACCTTTATTTTGCTGGGGCTAATTGCTTTTTCCCCCCATTTGCTTGGTTGTTTATGTGTTTATTTTTAAAATCTCCAGTATCACTGCCACATGCCAATCAATAAGTTTTCTATCTGGTCAACCAATTCCTTCTAAACGTACAAACTTTCCTCCCCATTCCCTTTGTCTCCTTGCTCCCATCTGATCTGGGTCTGCTACACAGTTTTCCAGACTCTTTTGTTGCTTTTCCTGGATTTTCTCTCATAGCTCTTCTGGGTACTTTACCTGTTTCCTGAATTCCATGTCATCTTCTTTTCTGGTTTACTCTCTCATTTTTGTGGAGCACATCCTGTAGTAGTTCCTAAGAAAATGTTCTTTAGTCATCTGGGGATGTCTTTTTTTCTACATTCACAGTAATAACTTGGTTATGCAATTCTAGGTCAGAATTTATTTTCTTCACCAGAATATTGAAGAGGCGTTCTTATTCTTATCATTTCTTGCTTTGAGAGGTATTCTTGAGGATTCCATTGCCCTTCTGTTTCTCGATGCTTTTTAAGGACTTAACTTTCTTCCCCTTTGTTAGAAGCTCTGGTGCTGTTTTACTCCTTCTGTATTCCTTTCTGTCTAATAAAGTTCTATCTTACCACTGAATAAATAAATAAATGACTCACTCTCTTCTCTAGATGCTTTCAATACCTTGTGTTTATCCCTCATTCTGAAATTATTTGGGGAAAAGAGGGAGAAAGAAGACCTTATGTATTATTGATTTATTATATGACAAGTATTGTGCTAGGCATTGTATATATAATTTCACTTAATTGGGAAAGTCCTCTTAGCTGAATTTTATACCTTCCCAGCCTTGTTTGGATAACAGAGTATCCCACTATGCTCAAATAATTTTGTTTGGAGGAAACAGAATGACATGGAAGCACAGTGTTTTGGTTGTGCCTACTTGTTTACAGTCCTCCACCTATGTCCCAGACATTCACATGCTCGTTATTATTTCACTTCCTCCACCTTAATCTTTTTCTTCTCTCTTTCTTTTACAAAAAACATTTCTTTTCAGTAATCAAGTCATATACATGGTTGTTGTTCCAGGAGTCAGTGATGTTCAGTGATGTGTCCATAGACTTCTCTCAGGAGGAGTGGGAATGCCTGAATGATGATCAGAGAGATTTGTACAGAGATGTGATGTTGGAGAATTACAGCAACCTGGTTTCAATGGGTAAGGACATCTGTCCATAATAATTCAGAGTCTGCTCTTGGAAGTTTTACCTCCCCAATGTGAAAAGCCACCTACCAAAAGCCAGAGTTAGGAAAAGAAAGCTCTGTTGAGTTATGGGGGATATTTCAACTCTTCTCTTATGTTTTATAAGCCTGTTGTTCCTTTCTTTGACTCCTGTATTGTCTTCTCTTTCGTTGTAACAAAGGAACGGGGTTTAAATTCTGGGACATTTTCACTATAAATTTGTCTCATTATTTCTTTTGTAAGCAGGACATTCTGTTTCTAAACCAAATGTGATTTCCTACTTGGAGCAAGGGAAGGAACCCTGGTTGGTTGACAGAGAACTGACAAGAGGCCAGTGGCCAGGTAAGTAAGGCACAGCAGGTACCAACCCAGTTGATCAGTGGAGAGATGGCATCTTTGAGATGCTATTCAGGAAGTTGCCCTCAAAAGTCGTAGACCTGTTATGCAAACATAAGATTTTTCAACATGAACTCTCAAATGATCCTACCTTTTCCCCTTACCTACCTAAGGGGAAGGGGAAGGTTTTGCCTGCTTTTCTCCTCTTATATTTCGCTCTGAATTCTAACGAGCTGGTACCCTCCTCTATCCCCTCTCCATATTTTGGATCCATTTCTTTACCAACTTCTCCATCCTCTTTTGTAGTTAGTCTTGTAAAAGCATCATTGCCTCCTGAAATATATATTTTTCTACATTACTAAAGATTTATTTTCTTTAACTGGGTATTTTTAGATCTAGGAGTTTATACCCTCATTGATTCATTCATATTTTTTACCAGTATTCACTGAATTTTCTAACATGTGTGACATACTGAGGTGCGCAGAGATTAAAAAGGAATAAGCAGATTGTGTGCAGTGGCTCACAGCTGTAATCTCAGCACTTTGGGAAGCTGAGGTAGAAGGATTGGTTGAAGTCAGGAGTTTAATTTACGATCAGCCTGGGCGACATAGTGATGCCCCCATCTCTATAAAACTATTTATTTACTTATTTATTTAGACACTGAATCTCACTGTGTACCCCGAGTAGAGTGCTGTGGTGTCTTAGCTCAGAGCAACTTCAAACTCTTGGGCTGAAGTCATCCTCCTGCCTCAGCCTCCCCAGTAGTTGGGGCTACAGGCCCACACAGCTAGTTTTTCCCATTTTTAGTAGAGACAGTGTCTCGCTCTTGCTCAGGCTGATTTTGAATTCCTGAGCTCAAGCAATCCAACTGCGTCCGCCTCCCAGAGTGCTAAGATTACAGGCATGAGCCACTGTGCCCTAGCCTCTCTTTCTTGCTTTTATTGTCTCTTTTGAGATTTTATTTTAGCTTTTATGATTTTCACTTGTAGATAGTCTGTGATCTTTTTTCTGACAAGTTGCTTTATGACTACCTTGTTTGTGTCCATCTCCCTGAAGATATGATTTAAAGTATTTTTTTCCTTGGGCGTGGTGGCTCACGCCTGTAATCCCAGCACTTTAGGGGGGCCAATGTGAGCAGATCACTTGACATCACGAGTTTGAGACCAGCCTGAGCTAGAGTAAGACCCACATCTCTAAAAATAGCCTAGCTGAGCATTGTGGCAGGCACCTGTAGTTGCAGCTACTCAGGAGGCTGAGGCAAGAGAAGCGCTTGAGCCTAAGAGTTTGAAATTACTATGAGGTATGATGCCAGGGTACTCTACTAGGTGTGACAAAGTGAGATCTTTCTTAAAAAAAAGTAAAAAATTAAAGTTTTTTTTTTTTGTATTCTATTTTCTACTTTTACAATGAATGATTGATTCTTCTGAGAATAATTATATGATGTGGGTTACTACTGTATAACTTAGTATGATTTCTAGCTATCTTCTTTACTTAATTCATAATGTTAATCCACAATCATATTGAGTCCCTAGTAAGTGTCACACACTTGACAGTTTTACAGATGATAAAAAGCAATGTTCAATGAAGTTATATAATTTGTCTTAATCTTCTCAACTAATAAAAAACAAAAAAACATTCAGAATTCAAACCTCCTTGTAACTCCCACTGCCTTCATCTTCCTCAAGTACTTTGCTATACCCATTTTCTCTTTTCATCATGTCTCTCCGTATTCATTGCTTCTTGATGGGTACAGGTGCCTGGCACAATACCCAGCTATTTTTAGAGATGAGGTCTCACTCTGGCTCAGGCTAGTCTAGAACCTATGAGCTCAAGTAATCCACCTTCCTTCCTCGGCCTCCCAGAGTGCTAGGATTATAGGCATGAGCCACTGTGCCTGGCCTAAACTATTTCTTTTAACAATTTATTTCTATAATATGTATATCATAATAGTTCATGAGACTATACTTTCCCCACCCCCCATTTTCTCTCCAAAGATCAAGCAATTTTCAAATCTTTTTTTTTTCTTTTCTTTTTTTTTTTTTTAATTTTTGTAAGACAGAATTTATTCACAGAAAAGAAAGAAAAGAATACAGAAAACATTAAGGCATCTGTTAGAGGGAGAAAATTCTAGTGGGGAGAGAGAAGCTCTCTCCGTTTCTCT
>CAUYON010209187.1:0-21431 GCA_963573935.1 Arctocebus calabarensis | reverse complement strand
ACAGCCAAGAACATAGTAAGTATAGCAAGCAGACCGTAAGTATAGCAAGCACACTGTCCTCAGAATAGGAGAAAATATTTGCAGGTTATACCTCCGACAAAAGTTTAATAACCAGAATCCACAGAGAACTCAAATGTATTAGCAAAAAAAGAACAAGTGATCCCATCTCAGGATGGGCAAAGGACTTGAAGAGAAACTTCTCTGAAGAAGACAGGCACAGGGCCTACAGACACATGAAAAAATGCTCACCATCCTTAATCATGAGAGAAATGCAAATCAAAACTACTTTGAGATATCACCTAACTCCAGTAAGATTAGCCCATATAACAAAATCCTAAACCCAGAGATGTTGGCATGGATGTGGAGAAAAGGGAACACTACACTGCTGGTGGGAATGCACACTAATACGTTCCTTTTGGAAAGATGTTTGGAGACTACTTAGAAATCTAAAAATAAACCTGCCATCAATCCTATAATTCCTTTACTTGCTATATACCTTGAAGACCAAAAATCATATTATAACAAAGACATCTGTACTAGAATATTCATTGCAGCCCAATTCATGATTGCTAAGTCATGGAAGAAACCTAAGTGCCCATCGACCCACAAATGGATAAATTGTGGTACATGTATACCATGGAATACTATGAAGCCTTAAAGAAAGATGGAGACTTTACCTCTTTCATTTTTACATAGATGGAGCTGGAACATATTCTTCTTAGCAAAGTATCTCAAGAATGGAAGAAAACGTATCCAGTGTACTCAGCCCTACTATGAGGCTAATTTATAGCTTTCATATGAAGGCTATAACCCAATTATAGTTTAGCCATTTCATAGCCAAGAAGAGAAGTCTGGAATAAATCTTTACCTCTCAGTTCTCAGAGAGAACCAACCCTGCCAAAACCTTGTTATTGAATATCTAGCTTTTAGAACTATGAAAAAATACATTTCTGGTTAAACCACCCAGTCTGTGGCACTTATGGAAGCCTGAAGAAAACAAAATAATAAATTGAGGTGGTGACTGTGGCTCAAGGAACAGGGCACCAGCTCCATATACTAGGAGTGGCTGGTTAAAGCCTAGACCTGGCCAAAACTTACCAAAAATAAATAAATACATTAATATTCTCCAAAACTCACAATTTTTAGTACTTCATGTCTTTCTAAAGGAGTTAGAACAGTAAAACTTCTCAATTGCTTTTTGAAGTAGTTTTGACCATATTTTATCTTTAAAAAATGTGACTACAAAACCAATACATATTTATTTTGTTTCTTTTTCAAAAATCATCATTTTTCTTCAAAATAACTTAAAAACAATTTTTCTTCAAAAATTGCTTTTATCCTATTTCCAGACATAATTATTATTTTTCTATATATGAATACAGACAGAGATTGTTTAGATAATAGTTCAAACCTCTTGTCAAGATGGATAAATTATGTTTTAAAAATCTATTTATAATATATAGTAACAGGTAATATATGAAATGTTGCTGCAGAGGTGACACTCAAAAGAAAACTAAAATTAATCTTTTTTCTTTTTATTGTTTATTGAATCATAACTGTGTACATTAATGCATTTATGGTGAGTAGAATGTGCTGATTTGATGTACACTGTGGAATGCTTTCATCCAAATAATTAATATAACTATCTCCTTGCATATTGATTTGTTGTGGTAAAACATTTATATTCTTAATAGTTTTGAAATGTGTCATAGCAATATGCACATTAGATGAGGTCCCCCCAAATACTCTTTCTCCTACCAGCCTCCCCCCTGTCCTTTCCTCTCTCTCTTCTTCTTTCCTTCTTTCTGGACTATAGTTATGTTTTACCATTCCTATGACTGTGTAGGCGATTACATATTGGTTTCATAGTAGTATTGAGTACACTGGATACTTTTATTTTTCATTCTTGACATACTTGACTAAGAAGAATATGTTCTAGCTCTATCCAGGTAAACATAAAAGATGTGAAGACTACATCTTTTTATGGGTACATAGTATTCCATGGTAGACATACACCACAATTTGTTAATCCATTCATGGGTTGATATACACTTGGTCTGTCTTGGCGATTATGAATTGAGATGCAATAAACATTCTGGTGCAAATGTCTTTGTTGTAAAACGATTTTTGATCCTTTGTATATATATCTAGTAGAGCAATTGCAGAATCGAATGGTAGGTTTACTTTTGGTTCCTTGCGTATTCTCTAAACTTCTTTCCAAAATGGTTGTATTAGCTTGCATTCCCCCCAGCGGTATACAAGTGTTACCTTCTCTTTGTATCCATGACATACGTTGTTTTGGGATTTTGTTATGTGGGCTGATCTTATTGGAATTAGATGATATCTCCAAGTGGTTTTGATTTGCATTTCTCTGATGATTAAGGATGATGAGCATTTTTTCATGTGTTTGTACGCCATGTGCTTGTCTTCACTGGAGAGGATTCTGTTCAAGTCTCTTACCCACATAGAAATGGGGTTATTTGTTATTTTCTAAATGATGAGTTTGCATTCTCTGTGGATTCTGGTTATGAGAACATTGTCAGAAGCATAACCTGCAAATATCTTCTCCCATTCTGATGGTTGTCTGTTTGTTTTACTTACTGTGCTCTTGGCTGTGCAAAAGCTTTTCAATTTGATCAGATGCCAGTAATGTAATTTTGGTGTTGCTTCAATTGCCCAGGGGGTCCGCCTCATAAAATGTTTTCCTATTCCAATTTCTTCAAGTGTTTTCCCTGCACTCTTTTCTAGAATTTCTATAGTTTCATGTCTTAAGTTTAAATCTTTCAGCTCTAAAAAAATAGCTGAGCATTGTGGCAGGTGCTTGTGGTTCCAGCTACTCTGGAGGCTGAGGCAAGAGAATCACGTAAGCCCAAGAGTTTGAGGTTACTGTGAGGTGTAATGCTACAGTACTCTACTAAGGGCAATATAGTGAGACTCTGTCTCAAAAAAAAAAAAAAAAAAAAATAATTTTGAAGGTGACCATTATATTCTGGCTTTGAAAGTTTCAGTTGAAAAGTCTGCTGTCATCCTAGTTGGTGTATCCCTGTAGGTCAGTTGGTGCTTACTCCTGGCTGCTTGCAGAATTTTCACTTTTGTCTTGACTTCCATGTCATCTGCAAAGAGCAAGATTTACTGTTCATTAACACTATTTGAATACCCTTGATCTTCTTCTCTTGCTTAATTGAATTGGCTAGGACTATCAATTGAATGGCAATAGTGACAGTAGCCATCCATGCCTGGTTTCAGTTCTAAGTGGAAATACCTTCAGTTTTTCTCCATTTAATATGATATCAGTTGTGGATTAGTTGTAGATGGACTCTATCAGTGTAGGAAATGTCCCATATGTGTCTATTTTCTGACATGTTCTTATCAGAAAAGGATGCTAGATTTTGTCAAAAGCTTTTTCTGCATTAATTGAGAGAATAATATGGTTTTTACTTTTAATATTCTTTATGTAGTGAAGGACATTTATGGATTTACCTATGTTAAACAAACCTTAAATCCCTGAGATAAAGCCTATTTGATCATGATATATAATATTTTTTAATGTGTAGTTGTATCCTGTTTGCTGAGATCTTACTCGATATTTTTGTGTCAGTATTCATTAATGATATTGGACTATAGTTTTCCTTAATGGGTGCTACATTATTTTTGGAATCAAGGTGATATTTTCTTTGTAGAATGTGTGAGGAAGAATTCCTTTCCTCTCTTTGTTTTGGTTAGATTATTCAATATAGGTACTAGTTCCACCTTAAATGTTTGGTAGTATGCTGGTATGAAACTATCTGCTCCAGGGCTTTCAATTTTTGGAAGATTTTATATTTTTGATATAATGTCAATGCTTGATAAAAATCTATTGAAAAATTCTCATTTTTCTGATTGAGTTTAGAAAGGTGTGTGATTCCAGGTATTGGTCTATTTCTTCTACATATTCAGATTTCTGGTCATAGTTTTTTTATAATAATTGTTGAGGATCTTCTATCTGTTACTATCTCTGTTTTGTTTCTTATCGAAGTTGTTAGATATCTTACTTTTTTGTTTGTGGTTACTCTGGCCAATCATTTGTCAGTTTCATCTTTTCAAAGTACAATCCTTTGTTTCACTGATTTCTGAATGATTATTTTCTTTCTAATTTCATTTCATTGTGCTCTAATTTTGGCCATTTCTTTTCTTTCGCTTGGTTTACGATCAGATTGTTTTTCCTTATCCAGTTGTGTGATGGCCCAGTACATCACTGACTTGCTTTCTTTTTGTTTTCTAGATGAAGGCATCTAATTCTGGAAATTTCCTCTCTAGGATGCCTTTGCCATGTACCATAGGTTTTGATAGCTTGTGGCTTCATTATCATTTTTTTAAGAAAAATAATGTTTTTTTCTTAATATCACCCTTAACCCAGCTGGCATTCAGCAAAAAGTGGTTTTATTTCCATGACTTTAGTGGGAATGAATATTTCTGTTGGTGTTGAATTTTATTTTCATTCTGTGATGGTCTGAAAAGATATAAGGTATAATTTTTATTCTTTTTAATTTGTTGAAGTTTGATTTGTATCCTAATATATGATCGGTTTTGGAGGATGATCCATAGGCTGATGAGAAAAAATGAGCAAATAGTTTTATTAGAATGAAAAGTTCTCTACATTAATTCCTTTTGTTCTAGGGTCATGTTTCAGTCCATTACCTCCTTGTTGAGTTTCTGCTTGAAATATCTGTCTAGTACTGTCAGAGAGGTATTGAAATCCCCCACTATTATGGAGCTGGAAGATATCATATCATTCTGATTATTTAGGGTTAATTTTTTATATCTAGGTGCATTTAGATTGAGTGGGCAGATGTTAATGACTATAATCTCTTCATGTTGTATATTTCCCTAAGGTCTATTTTTTGTAAATCAAATTGTATCTACAAATAAAAGTTTGAATCCTCTGCTTTTTATTTCTGATTTCCTTTTGTCTGGAATATTGTTTTCCATCCCTTCACCCTGAGTCATGTTTTATCCTTAGAGGTTATATGAATTTCTTGGAGACAGAAAATGTATACATTTATCCAATCAGCCAGCCTGGAGTGGGAAATTCAAGCCATTTACGTTTGTTGTGAGAAGTGATAGGTATGCCGGCATTTTGTTTGTCTTCTTTCAGGAGGTCAGTTGCTTTATTTTATCTAGTGTATCATTATGGAAGCTATTCTTTGGTCTTAGGTTTCTGGGTGTATATACCTGGGTTATGAGCCATGGTGTTGGTCAATATGAAAAATGGGTCTGAGTATTTCTTATAGAGCTGGTTTAGTTGTGGTAAATTCTCTCAACACTTTCATGTCAGTAAAATATTTCATTCTTTATTGCATATGAAACTCAGTTTAGGAAGATACAAGATCCTAGACTCAAATTTGTTTTCTGTAAAAAGGTTAAAGGTGGATGACCACCCTCTTCTGGCTTTAACAGTTTTAGCCAAAAGGTATGCTGTCATCCTGATATTTTTCCTTTGTAGGTAAGATGTTTCTTAACTCCTGGCTGCTTGCAGGATTTTCTCTTCCTTATTGCCTGTGGTAATGTTAATTACAACGTACCTAGGAGATGCTTTGTTTGAATTGAGTTGTACTGGGATCCTGAATCTATCTGCTATCTTAATTCTTGGGAAAATTTACACCATGGTGACTTGAAGTAGAGCTTTGGTGCTTTTAGGAACATCTTCATGTCAGGAATACCTATAATTTGTTTGTTTTTTATTTTAGAGTAATCCCATAACTCTGTCATGGAATATTCTGGTTTTTCTCTTTTTTTTCTGCCTCTTTGAATGATCAAAATTCTTGTCTTCAATTTCTGAATTTCATTGATTTCTGAATTTTCATGATTTACTCTATTATTGAGGCATTGTACTGTGTTTTAAAGCTTCTTGAATGTTTCTTTCAATTCCTTAAGTTCTGTCATATCCTTTCTGATTATGTTCAGATGTTTTGGTGACTTTGTCTTTTTGTCTTTTTTTTAAAGTAAATCATAACTGTGCAGATTGATGCGTTTATGAGGTTCAGTGTACTGATTTGATATACAATGTGAAATGTTTGCATTGAACTGATTAACACATCTATCACAATTATCCTCTTTTCTTAATAGTTATGAAATGTGCCATTGCATCATGTATATTAGGTGATGTCCCCCAAAATATCCTCCCTCCTCCTGCCCACCCCTGTCTCTTTTTCCCTTCTACTTTCTGGATTGTAGTGACATATTACCATTTGTATGAATGTGTAGGTGATTATATATTGATTTCATATTGGTATTGAGTACATTGGATAGTTTTTGTTTCCATTCCTGAGATGCTTTACTAAGAAGAATATGTTCCAACTCCATCCAAGGAAACATAAAAGATGTGAAATCTTCATCTTTTTATGGCTGCATAGTATTCCATGGTATACATATACCACAATTTGTTAATCGATTTATGGGTCAATGGACACTTGGACTATTTCCATGCCATGGCAATTATGAATTGGGCTCCAATGAATATTCTGGTGCCAATGTCTGTTGTAAAATGATTTTTGATCATCTGGGTATGTATCTAATAGAGGAAGTGCAGGATTGAATGGTAGGTGTACCTTAAGTATTCTCCAAACTTCTATCCAAATAGGTCATATTAGCTTGCATTCCCACCATCAGTGTAGAAGTGTTCTCCACATCCACACCATGGTAATGTTGTCTTTAGTTTTACTAATTTCTTGAGACCACATTTTGACAACTTTTTGGATTTCTTTTTCCACCTTTTCCTATGATTTGCCATCCATATTCTGAATTCTATTTCTGACATTCAAAACATTTCTCTAGGGATGACATTTTCTGCTTTTTTAAAAATATACCTGGGTTATGGACCATGTCCGTGAGGTTGAGGTAAGAGGATTACTTGAGCCCAGGAGTTTGAGGTTGCTGTGAGCTGTCATGCCACAGCAGTCTACCCAAGGCAACAGAGTGAGACTTGGTCTCAGAGGAAAAAAAAAAATCTTGAGTGCAATGTTTGAGTCCACGTTGAAACAGAAGCTGCACAGTCTGGTTAACCCAAGTTAGAGGGGCTATTGCTGCTTATATGTAGTATTTTTTTGGAAATTAATTTTTTTACAGCTAAGTTTGCTAAGTTTCCCTTTAGCAGGGAACAGAAAGCACAGAGTAGTACCTTTGAACTTGATTTTTGTTTATCTTACTTAATTAACTAATTAATTATTATTATGACAGGGTCTCACTCTGCTTCCCTGGCGGGAGTGCAGTGATGTCATCATAGGTTACTGCTGCCTGGAACTCCTGGGCTCAAACAATCATGCTGCCTCAGCGTCTCAAGTAGGTGGGACTACAGTCGTGTGCCACCATGCTTGGTTGATTTATAAATTCTTTATAGATATGGGGTCAAGGTATGTTGTTCAGGCTGATCTTGAACTCCTGGACTCAAGTGATCCTCTTGTGTCAAATACAAGATTTCTCTTGTAATCTTAAGAGTGTTGATCTGGTCTGATTTTTGATATTAAGTTACTTTTGCTGGTTCCTCCCTAGGTATATTTTCAGCTTATTTTTCATATTAATTATACATTTTCTTAGCTGAAATGTTAGATTGTTCCTAAATAGTTACTGAGAGATAATCTATTTGGGGCCCATTAGGCAGAACCCCAAAGATCTATTTGGAAATTAAAACTAGAGGTGTGAGATCAGATCTGGAGGTCCCAGGAAATGGAGATTACCACCCCTTTACCAGTGACCTGGAGCTTTTGTTGGTGTCCCTATCTCCACGGCCTCATGAAACTCCTTTTAGGGGCTACAGTGTGAGCATCTCTGAGGACCAATCTTACCCTCTTCAGTTTCAGTGATAGCACTGAGGGACAGACTACCAGGTGAGTGTCCTAAATTGGGAGAGGTGACAAGATGGTGCAAACTGATTCTGTTCTGGTGTTAGCCCTTTCTCTACCCAGTTTAAAGAAGCCACCATATTTCACTGGATTCCCTGCTACAAAAGTTTTGAACCACTGGGGACCCCACTGGCAATTGCTGGAGGAGAGAAATCCAAGAACAGGCCACTAATTCTGCCGGTTGTGGTGCCAACCCTCCTTGTGCAAAGAAATTCAAATCAGCACAAACCTGTGGTCCCCCATCAGCACCAGCTGGAGGAGGGAAATCTGCCCACAGCTCCAACCATTTCTGTTCCAGTGATGTAAACACTCATCATGCAAACAAGTTCAAAGAAGCTGCAGTCTTTCCCCTGGAGTCCTCTTTGTTTACTTGGTACAATGCAGTTGTCACCTGTGACTGGGGAGGAGGATCTGGTTCCTGGATGTGTCCAACAAGTCACCTAAGGCTAGAACTGTCTCTTAGCTGACAGGAGGGGAGCTAGACATCACTGGGCACTGTCATCAAGCAGGACCTCTCCAGAGGGCAGGAAAAGGTCCCCTTTAACCAAGGGAGAGTCAGGAGAATTCATGCCATGCCAAAGTTAGTGCTGCAGGGACATAATTGTCCCTCACAACTCACAACTGGGGATGAGTGGCACTCAACTCAGTGGCCCACACAATGTAGAGGTCTCTCAGAGATCATGCCAAACAAGCTGACCTCTGCAGGGTGTAGGCAGACCACAGAGAGGGGAGTATGGGTTATGGGCTCAGTACCACAGAGAAAAATTAGAAAATATATGCAAAAATTCATACCTTTGTTTCTTCTGATTTATTGGTCTACTTGCCTGCTTTTTTGCCAGTGAAAGACACTTGGATTACTCTAGCTTTTTAATGTTTTGAAATCAGAAAGTGTGGTGTCTATCAGCAAATATATGCAAGAATTCACACCTTTGTTTCTTCTTATTTATTACTCTAGTTGCCTGCCTTTTTGCCAGTACAAAACTACTTTCATTACCCTAGCTTTTTAATGTTTTGAAATCAGAAAGTGTGGTATAAAATTCTCTTTTGAATTATTGTTGAGATCTTTGTGGTGCCTTGGGATTCCACATGATTTGGGGAGTGACTGCTTTTGTTTTTGCAAAAAAAATAAAAAAATAGAATAGAAAGGAAAAGAAAAGAAACTGGGAGTTAGAAAGCATTCCTTTAACTCATAAAATCATTTTCAGCAGTATGGGCAACTTCTCAGTATTGAGTATTCTAATGCTTGAATGAGAGTATGTTCAAGACTCTGTTTTGGGGTTTTTTGTTTGTTTGTTTGATTGCTTGTTTGAGACAGAATCTCACTATGTCACCCTCAGTAAAGTGCTGTGGCAATCACAGCTCAAATTCCTGGGTTACTGATTCTCTTGCCTCAGCCTCCCAAGTAGCTGGGACTACAGAAGCCCGCCACAATGCCTGGCTATTATTTCTTGTTGTTATTAGCTGGTTTGGACCAGGTTTGAACGCACCAGCCCCAGTGCCGGTGGCTGACACCCTAACCACTGACCTATGGGAGCCAAGCCTAAGAATCTGTTGTTTATTTCCATGTATTTATAAGTATTTTTCTGTTCTTCAGTTACTAATTTATACTTCTATCCATTTTGGTCAGATTGAAAGTGTATAGAATTTATATTTATCATGAGAATTTCCTGAAATATTTTGCATTTACAACATATGTTAACATAGTAAAACTTACCTTCAGTTCCATATAAAATTTTTTGTCTTTCAAATTTTATAACACAATTTTAAAATGTTTTATCCACTACTATTATAATAGCACAGTTTTTGGTATTTGCATATCCAAAACCTCAAAGTAGATATTTTTCATGGAAGACCTAAACCAGTCTTTTGAAAGGCCACAGAAGGCCAGGTATATGAAAATATGTGCCACTAATTTTATTGTCTTTTAAAGGAGAATCCAGGAGACGAGATTTTACTACTCGAGCCATTATTACATGTTAGAGAGGAAGGAAAGATTTAGTGGGAAATGTTACAAACTTCCCTTGACTTTTGTGTAATTTTTAGTATTGCGTATGTTTGATATGCTATAAACTATTAAAAAGTTATGAGAGTTCTCAAAAGACAAGTTTGTCAGCATATTTTAAAGTTTATGTATCTAAGAAGTTATTGCAATAGGTATTCTATTATGCTTAGCATAATCTTATATATTTGTTTGTGAAGTATATTCACCTGAGTTTCAAAAGTGAGATAAATTGTTATTTTCATTTCCTTTTGAAGTGTCTTCTCATTACATCCAGGACTTTTTACCATAGCAAGGTATAAAGAATGCATTCCCAAAAGAGATAATGACAAAACATGGAACCTATTGCCTTGAAAATTTACACCTAAGGAAAGACTGGGAAAGAATGTGTGAGTGTAAAAGGCAGAAAGTGTGTTATCATGGACTAGCCCACTATTTGTGAAATACACATAGGATAATCATTCAAAGTGATAAATGTATGGAGATCTTTAGTGAATCTGCAACTCTAAGTAGGCATAAGGTAAGACATACTAGAGACGTTCAAATTAACAATTGTGGCAAAACCTTCAATGACAGGTCAATTCTTTCTGAACACAATAAAATTAACACAGGACAGAAACACTAAGATGTTCATACATGATACTAAACAAAGTCGTTGATTACAGTGTATAATCTAATTGAAATAGTTTGGTAATTAATTTTAAGTTTAAAAGACAGATAGATTTGCTGACTGTCATAATAATATCTGAAGTGTGTTTTTTTGGCTCATGGTCTAGCTAAACATGTAATACCTTTTTGAACAAGTAGAAATTGATGTAATTTAACTGACAATACAGTAATGCTATGCTTTTATTCCTAGTGTTTATGTGAAAATATGTGGCTAATTCTTGCTACCTTAGAACTATTAGAGGTCTTTGTATGATACAATATTCATGTACTTTTTTTAGAAAATTAAAAACACTGAAATGTAAAATGTATGAAGCAGACATGTGCCTTGTGGTTAAGTATGCTAAGTGATGCATGATGTAGTCATAAGGCTAATATTTTATTCTACATTGTAGTAAGAAAGAAAAACAACTACAATTTTAGAAGTAAATGATTTTATCAATTGCATATTGTCTCATAAAATACACTGGATTTTGAAATGTTTTTTTCTGATTATATGTGAACTCAATTAGTTTCATTAAATTAAAGAGTTTTTTTAATATGTTGAGTGATATAATTGAATTAGTATTTTTTTGCTATCAACACTAATCTCTTTATATTACTCATTGTTGTAGGTAATGAATAGTAGCAATATGCTTTTGAGTTACATAGTAAAATAACATCTCCTGTGATCCCTTTTCCTCATTGCTTTAAATTTCAAATAATTTGAGGACTAATGATCCTATAGGTTAAAGTTTTCTTACCTTTTACAGTTACCATAGTGGTTACAATGAAGATGATCTACAGGCTTCCTCAAACTTTTTAAACAGGTGGCCAATTCACTGTCCCTCAGACAGTTGGAAGGCCGGACTACAGTTTAAAAAAAAAAACTATGAGCAAATTCCTATGCACACTGCACATATCTTATTTTGAAGTAAAAGACAAAACAGAAACAAATACAATTCACATCAATGCATGTGGCCCGCAGGCAGTAGTTTGAGGACCCCTGAAAGCCATACATTTCTGAACCCCAGATAAATATTATAATATTCTAGAATATTCTATTCTAATAGGCTAGAATACAACCTCACTGTTCTGTGAACACACGTATTTTATTTACATAAATATACAAATATACAAGTAAATATACAAATACATCCCTTTACAGAAATCTTTAGCTGTAATAGAAGTATAGAACAATGAATTACATTTCTGTGAATGTGATTGTATAGAAACTTAAAAAAAAAAGAAAAAATATTGGGGAAAAAGATATTTTAAAAAGTGTTGATAATTTACTGATGAACTAGAAATACTGAAGTTTCTGAAAGTAAATATTTGTTTTGTGCCTTACATTCAATTATTTCTTTTAAAATCCTAAGACTCTGGCTCAGAATCTCACTCATGCAAGTCCTCTGTTTTTACTTATTATTCATGCCTGAACTAACATACAGCTTTCTTATTTCAAAGTTTATGAAGTATTGTTTATATGACCTGCTCAAGGACTAGAAGAATGATTTTATAAAATTTAAGGGTGATCATGAAATAATCTGAAAGTGAAAGTAACTTCACAGAAGTTCCTCAGTAATTCTACATTTTTCTTCTAAATCAGAGAATCCTCTTTAAGCCACTTTTGCTTTGGTTATTGCTTCTTTCAGCTTTGGTCATTGACATAGTGGAGTATATTGACTTCATTAGGCCATTTTGTCCAGGTAAACACAGGAAAGTCTTCATTAATCATAAAGTTGTTTTAAAATTAGTGTCAGAGAGCAGCGCCTATGGCTCAGTGAGTAGGGTGCCAGCCCCATATACTGAGAGTTGTGGATTCATACCCAGCCTCAGCCAAACTGCAACAAAAAATACCCGGGCATTGTGGCATGCACCTGTAGTCCCAGCTACTCTGGAGGCTGAGACAAGAGAATCGTCTAGCCCAATAGCTGGAGTTTGCTGTGAACTATAACGCCATTGCATTCTACTGAGGGTGACAAAGTGAGACTCTGTCTCCAAAAATATAAAATACAATAAAATAAACACAAAAATTTGAGTGGAGGGAACAAGTACAGGACAGTGATAGGTATGTAATAGATACCTATCTAGATGCCTTATAATTAGCATTCTAAATATTTCTGAAGGAGTTTGTACCTATAGGTAAGAGATTAACAATATACAAGGTGAATAAATAGCATTGATTATGCATGTGGAGAGAGGACACCTTCACTTCAACAAACTCTTGGAATTTATAGAGGGAAATTCTGTTTCTTAAGTGTTATAATTATATACAGTTTTTTGCTATCTCTTTTTTCTTAATTACCAGCCACAAATGTAACATACCCATGCTTCTTTTTTGCCAGTGATATGCCTATAACTTGCTCACTGTTCCACACCCTACATGCAATTTGTCACAGTACTGTAACATTTCTTGGGAGACATTTAGAGATTTTTAATATGACAAAAATTATTTTGAACCAAAGAATTTGAGGCTGTTATATGTCATAAATGCACCATTCTGATTATTTAATAGAAGTCAGTGTGAAACAGTGTACTTTATAATAAAAGTCTTAAAGAAAGTACAAAGATAAATGATTCTGACTGCCATAGAATTAAATTAGGAATTCAGCCACCATATGCATTTTATGCTAATACATAGTGCATTCAATATGAAAATAAAAAGTAAAATAGTTATAATCATGGGATGCTCATGTTAAGCACATAAAAAAGCATATCTTGGAAATAATTAGAATTTGGAATGAAAATATGGTAAGTGAAGAAGTTTGGAAAGAAAGTTTATGGTAAGTGAAAAAGTTTTAATTTAATTTTCATGAAATATATAGTACAAAATATAATTCAACACAGAATCTGTTAGTAAGTGTATATATCTAGTGTTAGAAAACCATATAATGTCTGTGAAATTGAATATATTATTCAATCTTTCTATTGCAATCTTAATGAATTATATTACATTATTTTATCTTCTTTCATTTCAGTGGGTGCAGCACACAATCCATAGTTTTCATGCTTAGCTCATCTAACTGTGGCTAAGGTTTTGATCATTCTCTGTTCTCTGTAGAGGAATGTGCAGGGATCATGGTGGTTTTTGATTGAAAATTTTCTCAGTAATTTTGGATGCTATCCTGTTTTTTTGTGTTTCCAGTGACCAGACATATGATAGACAGCACCATGTATCTCTATAGCTTCTTCCATACCATAACCATAAGCACCAGGAATGTCAGATAACCTGAGGTTAAAATAAAAGCTTTAAAGCACAATGGCTACTCTTGTGTTTTTTTGCTGGATCTCAAATGTGCTGATAAATATCAGAGTTTCTTTACTTATGACTGAAACATGAAATGACAAACACCAGCACTAAAATTGTATTTATGTGATACTGCTCCCCTAAGCTTATGACAAAGACTAAGGCTCAGTATTTGAAGCATTATTATATTTTTCAATTATTTTTATTTATTTATTTAAATTGCCATATAACATATGTATTTAATTTGTAAAATACAATGTTTTGGCACATATATACATTGTCTAATCTTTATTCCTACCTAATTAACAAAAGCTTTACATAGTTATAACATTTTACATGAAGAACCCTTAACAAACTGTTTTACCATATTTTGAAAATATGTTCATCATCATTAGCTATAATCATTGTGCCATACAGTAAATCTCTTAAATTATCTAACTGAAATTATATATTCTTTGAAAAACATGTCCTCAAGCCCATTCTTTCCTAAAATTCCCTCTGGTATTCTTCTCTCTACTTCAATAAGAGCAAATTGTTTGGATTCCACATGTGAGTCAGATTAGGAAGCATGTGTCTTATTTCAATTACCATGTTTTCCAAATTCCCCCATATTATTTAACAAGATAGAATTTTTCTTTTTGTGGATGAATAATATTTAATTTTGCACACATATCCCATTTTTTATTCATCTTTCAGTTCAGGATGTGAAGGTTGATGCTCTACCTTGGCTATTGTGAATAGTGTCACAATAAACATGGAAGTCAAGATGTCTTCTAAACATAGTAATTCCAATGTGTAGGAAATATATATCCAATATTGTGGTTTCTGCATCATATGGTAGTTAAATTTTTAATTCTGAAAGACATCTTTGCACTGTTTATTCACAATCTACTGATTTACAATCACAAGAACTGTGTGCAAAAGATCCCCTCATTTCCGCATTTGCCAATACTTATTGCAGATTCTTTTTTAAATAGAATTGAGTTGAGATCTTAATAGCAGATTTGATTTCCCTTTCCCTGATGATGACTGACTTTGAGCATGTTTTCATATGCACATCAGCCATTTGTAGATGTTCTTTTGACGCATGTCTATTTAAGCCTATTATCCATTTTTTACTTTTAATTAACATGCTTAAATAATAGTTTCATATATTTTAGGGTTCTTGTGATGATTTTATACAGAAACATAATGTGAATAATTCAAATCAGGGTAATTAGAGCATCCAATACTTTAGATATTTATCATTTGTTTGTGTTAGGAACATTCTAATTCCAGTCTTTTAGTTATTTTAAAGTATATCTTAGTTTATTGTTCATTATAGTCACTTTGTTGCTGTCAAATATTATTCATTCTAACTACTTTTGCACCCATTAACCTTACTCGATTTATTCCCTACTACACTTCCCTGTTTCTGGTAAACATAATTCTACTCTTTAGCTCTCTAAAATTAAATTATAATATTTACCACCCACTTATGATTGAGAAGTGCTTGGCTTATTTCACTTAACATAACATTCCCCAGTTCCATTCATGTTGTTGCAAATGGCAGAATTTTTCATGGCTATATAATATGCCAAGGTGTGTATATGTGCCACAGTTTCTTTATCAATAAGTTGATGAGCACTTAGGTTGATTTTATATCTTGGCTGTTGTGAATTATGCCATAACAAACATAGGCGTGCATATACCCTGTTGATACAATGAATTTTCCTTTATTAGATGTATTTATATGAACAACCTCCATATTCTTCTACATAGTGGTTGCAGTGTTATCTTCCTGGTGACAGTGTAGGAAGGTTTCCCTTCCTCCAAATTCTCTCTAGGATTCATTGTTGTCTGTATTTTCGAAAAAAGCATTCTAACTTGGATGAAATGCCACTTCATTGTAGTTTTTGTTTGCATTTATCTGATAATGAATGATGTTGAGAATTTTTTTTTTCGAGACTTAAGTCTCACTTTATCACCCTCAATAGAGTGCTGTGGTGTCACAGCTCACAGCTACCTCCAGCTCCTGGGCTTAGTTGATTCTCTTGTCTCAGCCTCCCAAATAGCTGGGATTACAGGCACCCACCAGAACACTCAGCTATTTTGTTGTTGTTGTTGTTGTTGCAGTTTGGCTGGGGTAGGGGCTGGGTTCGAACATGCCACCCTCCCTATATAGGGCTAGTGCCCTACCCACTGAACCACAGGCACTACCCAATGTGAACATTTTTAATATATCTGAAGGCTTTTTGTATGTCTTCTTTTGAGTTCTCTCTTTAGATATTTCGCCCATTTTTAATTGAATTTTTTTCCTACTGAATTGTGGGAGTTTCTAATATATTCTAGCTACTAATCTCTTATCAGATGGATATTTAGCAAATATCTTCTTCCATTTGTGGGTTATATCTTCACTTTGTTATTCTCTTTGCTGTACAGAGCTTTTTAGCTTGGTGTGATCTCATTTGTCTGGTTTTGTTTTGTTGCCTGTGCTTTGGGAGTATTACTCAAGAAGTCTTTGCCCTTTGCACAAATGCTCTACTTATTTATTTTTTGTCTTAGTAGTTCCCTATTTCAGATCTTGCATTTGAGCATTTAATAAATTTTGGTTTGATATTTGTATCTGGAGAAAGGTAAGGGTGTAATTTTATTCTTCTTCATAAGGACACCTAGTTTTCCTAGCACCATTTATTAAAGAGTCTGATGTTTCCTCACACTATGTTCTTGACACCTTGATTGAAGGTAAGTTTACATAGAAGTGTAAATTTATTTCTGGGTTCCTTATTATTTTCCATTGGTCTATGTGTCTTTTTTCCCCAGCACTATGCCCTTTTGCTTGCTACAGATCTAACGTACAGTTTTAAGTCGGCGTAGGTGATTCCTCCAGTTATATTTTCTTTACAGAATTCCTTTCTATATTCTGGGATCTTTTCATTCCATATAAATTTTATTTTTTTTTCTTTTTTGATTTGTGTAACTTTAACTTTGTTGTTGTTTTTTGGAACCATATACCATCTTTCCACTTTTTGTGTCCTTTTCAATTTCTTTTATCAATATTTTATAGTTTTCATTGTAGTGATATTTCACTCCTTTGATGAAGTTTATTCCTAGGTATTTTATTTAACTTGTAGCTATCTTAAATGGGATCACTTTTTTCTGATTATTTATAATTGCATATATAAATGCTGCTTATTATGTTATAAGAAGTTTGCATCCCACAACTTTATAGAATTTATTAAGCAATTCTAATCTGAAAGTATGCATGTCTGTGTATAGTTTGGTGCATTTTTAATAGCTATTTATTTTCTGCTACATAGCTGAGTTCCTCATATATTTTAACAATTAACCAATCAAATGTATAATTTGCAAATATTTTCTTCCATTCATATGTTGTTTAATCACTCTATTGATTGTACCTGGTGATGTGTTGATGCTTTTAATTTGAAGTAATCATATTTGTCTCTTTTTCTTACATTGCCTGAGATTTTGGGTGTAAGTCCCAAAACGATAGTCAGGGTCAATGCCATGGGGCTTATTTATGTTTTCTTGTAGTAGTTTTAAAGTTGTATGCCTTACATTTAAGTACTTAATGCATTTTGAGTTGATTTTTGTATATAGGGTATTAGGTGAGAATCTCACTTCATTGTTCTATTTGTAGATGTAGAGTTGTCCCAGAAAAACTTATAAAAACATTGTATTTTCTTCATTGTTTGTTTCTATTTTGTCTAAAATAAGTTATTTTTAAAATAACAATTTATTTTATATTTCTCTGTTTTCTCCATTGGCCCATATATCAGATTTTACACCAGTATTATACTGTTGTAAATGTGCAGATGCTTTTAATTTGAAATATGCTAATTTAATAATTATGCTAATCCATAACTGATAGTTTTCATTTATTTTGTCTTTTAATATTTCTTTACTCAATGTAGAGATCATTAGGATTTTCAGTTAAATTTATTTCTAAGGATCTTTTTCTGAAGCTATTGTTTGGGAATTATTTTTACTTTTTTTCAGATAGTTCATTGTTAGTATACGAAAATGCTGCTGACGTTTTATGTTGAGTTTGTATCCTCCATGCTTACTAGCTGTAACATTTTTTTCTGGTGGAATCTTAAGATTTATGGTATATAAGATTATGCCAATTGCAAACAGGAATTTAACTTTTTCCTTTTGAATCTGAATGTGGTTCACTTTGTTCCCTTATTTCTCTGGCTTATAAAAACTTACATGTCTTCCTCATTTAATCTGATGATAGCTGTGCATTTGTAATGTATAAATTTTACTGAGTTGAGATGTAGTTGTTTATACCTATCATTTTGAAAATGTGTATTATAAGGGACATAGAGCTTTGCCCTGGGCTCTTTATCCTGGGAGGCCATGAGTGCATTATATTTAACATTCTCTGGCTATGATCTTCTTATGATGTCTACTGTGATTTTCCCAGGTATAATTGAGGCCTAAGGATTGTCAAACATATGGTTCACTGAATTATTCCATACTTGTTTTCAGAGAGGAAACATGTGTCATAGAGAATAAGTCATAAGAAATAAGTAAGAAATAAAAATTTATTCACAATTATTAAATAGCTATATTTTTGTTACACATGTATTATAATTTGTACTGTGTATTAATAATATGTCATACTGTCAGAAAATAATTATACATACACAAATGGCCACTGTCCAAATATTCTTTTAGTAGTACTAGAATTACATTATTAAAAAGTGGAAATCATTATGTATTAACAATAACTTTATTCTTTTGCTTCTTTTGGGCCCAACATGTGTCTGCTGATATTTATTTTTGGAAAGTATTAGATATTATTTCTGGAAGTGAAGATAAATATGTCCCTTTAGCATATGAGGTATGAATAGAAAGAATCAATCAATTGTGCAAATTCTCTTTTATAATTATATATATCCAGTCATTGAAGAGCTAGGTTCTATCTCAGGCATAAATTTCTTAATATGAGACAAGAACCACAACTGTCAAGATTTCTGCCTTGGCTCAGCACCTGTAGCACAGTGGTTACGTCACTAACCACGTACACCAAGGGTGGCAGGTTCAAACCTGGCCCAGCTACATAACTATAACAAAAAAATAGCCAGGCATGGTGGCAGGCACCTGTAGCCCCAGCTACTTGGGAGGCTGAAGCAAGAGAATCATTTAAACCCAAGAGTTTGAGGTTGCTGTGAGCTGTGACGCCACCACACTCCAGGAGGGTAACATAGTAAGACTCTCTCTCCAAAGGGGGGGTAAAAAAAAAGGATTTCCACCTTGTTTTCTAAATTTATATTTTAATATAAGCAAACATTACCCCTAGAAGATAAACTTAGAGGTAAGTGTGGATTTTCCAATATTTGGATTCATGTAAATGAGATTTCCTAATCCTAAATTGTTTATGTACGTAGACAATGACCTAAAAGAGTAATGACAAAATGTTTATAGTAATTCTTCAAGGAAGAAAACCTTTATTTCGTAGGTTTTATAAAGTGAATAATTTTGTGCATTATTCTCCATATATTTTAGTATTTTCAGAGATAGATGTCAGTAATTTCCTCCTGCCTCTAGAAAGCTTATGTAGGAATAGCTAGAATATAAACTGGGAAAAAGCAACGCAATATTGAGGAAATATGATTAAAGTGAGTTTTGATTGGCAGTAGAATGGCCTCACGAGATATCACAAAATCTAATCTCTGGCTTCTATGAATATGTGAGGCTATGTGACAGAGGAGAATTAAGGTTTCAGATGGAATTAAGGTCAAATGAACTGACTTAAATACAGCAAGATTACCATAGGTGATCCAGATGGACCAAGGTAATCACCAAGGTATTTCGATGAGTAATTGGGAGGCAAGAGACTCAGTGTTAGAATCATGCACTGTGAAAATGTGACCACCCATTGTTGCCTGTGTAAGTGGTAGGCAGACAGAAGCCAAAGACTTCAGCTGGCCTCTAGAAACTTTGGTGGAAGAACAAACAAAAAATGAATTCTTATATAGAGCCTGTGCAGGCAAACTTTATCCTCCTGACATTTACCTTAGCCTAATAAGATCCATTTTCATCTTTTTGACTTTTAGAAATGCAATGTAATAAATACATTTTGCTTCTAAGTTTGTGATAATTTGTTACAACAGAAGAGGGAACTAACTCAGATATTGTCACATCTTTTCAATACTTTTTATACTTTTAAAGTGTGTGGTAATTTGTTACAACAGAAAGAGAGAACTAAGTCAGGAATATTGTCACATCATATTAAAACCTTTTTTAAAAAAACAGCATCTTAATATTAATGAAATTCTTATACTTCTAAGTTTGTGATAATTTCCTTTGGGGGAGGGATAAAAACACAGTTTACTCTAACTTTGTCCTGCTTCTCCATGAGATGATTTTAAACTTTCTGAAATCAAACAATGCTTCCCTTTGAAATGGATAATGGCCATTTTAAACAATGTGCATTCTTTCACTACCAGCTTTTTAAAAGTGTTTAATTTTCTGTCTCTTTATTGCCAGAGGAAGAGTGCCTAGCCACCTGTCACTGTAAGCCAATATGCAGAGACAGGGATAGGTCCACCAAACTTTATCAGAAGCCTGGCGATTCTGAAGAACAGTGAGAGTAACCTATTCTCTCTTCTTCCTTTTTGAAAATCACAGTTTATACATAAAACTTCAAAATAAAGACCATATTAGCCCTTACTTAAAATAATTAGCATAACTCAGTGACCTATTACAACATTCCAATTCAAAAGTTAATCTCCTAAATCAACTCACCTAAACTACTCAAGATAGACTTCTTTAGGGTGGAAGCTAAATTTACAAAACAATAAGAATGGGAGACAGAAGGTAAAGGTCACTTAGGACCTAAACTGACCAGACCAGCTGTGCCATGTTGGTCCTGTCCTGACTGACTCCATCTTATCCTCACTACCCACCCCATACCTTCACACAAATTTCTTAGCATGTGGTAGTGTCATTTAATATCTAAGTACAGAAATATGTTGCTTTAATTTAGGAAAAGGCAGACAAATCTCCTGAGTGAAATAATTTGTGATCTTTGAAAAGACCATGAATCAATTCAAGCTTTTTCTGTGTCTTTTATTTACACAGTAGGGAAATTCTTTGGAACCTGAAACTCTTTAGGATGTGGTAATTGTGTGTGTGCGTGTGAGTGCATGTATGTGTATATATATACAGTAATTTGCTGAAAACAAGATAACTCCGCTGCATTTTATAACTTTCCCTACACTTCTCTGACCATCATTATATAACCCCTTCCAAACATGCACCTTGCAATCAAATAGACTTTTCTGATATTGTGTTCAAGGATGCTACATTTCCAGTCAGCAGACCTAATTCTGCCATCTGATTTTATAATACTTGTAAGTTGTTTCTAAATCTATTTTTTACTGCCTCATTCTGCACTAGCGGTTCTCAACTTGTGAGTTGTAACACACAGGAACTGTATTAAAGGGCCACTGCATTAGGAAGGTTGAGAACCACTGTTCTATACTGAAATGTCAGAGTGCCACATAGGTCATGGAATTAACATGGCAGTTAAGAAACTTGGCAAGGTTTTACAGCAGATTATGTACAAAATACAAAGGGAAATGATGAAATTAACATTAATATATGCTTGCAGACACTATAAAAATCTATATTTACATGATCAGGGAAT
>CAUYON010209183.1:0-15895 GCA_963573935.1 Arctocebus calabarensis | reverse complement strand
AAAGAAAGAAATGCAAGTTCTTAATTTTAGGATAGTCTCATCTTCTTGCTTACCTTTCCTAATATGGATGGAGAAAATTAACTTCCTAATCTAAATCAGTGGGTGGTCAGCTGGTTAGTAGCCACAGACCTCTAACTGAAGTTTATTGCAGACCAAAGAACTATGCCAAGAGAAGCAGATTTTTTTTTTGTGGCCTTTTTATTGAGATATAATTCACATGTCATAAATTTCATCCTTCAAGGACTTTTCTTGTTGCAACAAGAGGTCCGTTTGTTATCTGTGGCAAACACATCTCACTCTGTAAACTACTTTCTCTTCCTTATTAAACTGTTTCAGCTCAGTGCCTGTGGCTCAACGGGCTAAGGCGCCAGCCACGTACACCTGAGCTTGCGAGTTCCGAATCCAGCCCAGACCCGCCAAACAACAATGGTGGCTGCAACCAAAAAATGGCCGAGCATTGTGGCGGGTGCCTGTAGCCCCAGCTACTTGGGAGGCAGAGGCAGGAGACTTGCTTAAACCCAGGAATTGGAGGTTGCTGTGAGCTGTGATGCCACAGCAGTCTATCCAGGGTGACAGCTTGAGGCTCTGTCTCAAATAAATAAATAAATAAATAAACTTTGTTTCATGCTTGTCTTAAGAAAGAAATTAACCCTTCAAGTGTATAATTCACTGGTTTTTAATTTTTTAGGTTTTTTTAAATTACTTTCAAGATTGTACAGCTATCAACACTGTCTGATTCTATAACATTTTTATCATCCTGAAAGAAGCCATTTTCCTATTAATAGTGACTCCCGATCACTTCCTTTCCCTGGTTCCTGACAACCACTCCATTTTCTGGCTCTATGGATCTGCCTATTCTGGTTATTTCATATAAGTGGATACAATCTGCAACTTTTGGGGTCTGGCTTCTTTCACTTGGTGTTGTTTTTAAGTTCTTCCATATTATAGCATGTACCAGTATTTAATTCCTCCTTTTGGCTGCATAATATTCTGTGGAAATAGTACAATTTGCTTATTCAATAATCACTGGATAATTTGAGTCGTTTACTTTATTTTGATTAATGTTTCTATGAACATTTGTATACAATTTTTTATATGGACAAATGTTTTCAATTCCTAGGACTGCACTTGCTAGGTCATATGGAAACTTCATGTTTGAACTTTTTGAGGAACTGCCAAACTTTCCAAACTGATGGCACCATTTTTATATTCCATCAGTAATGTAGGAACATTCCATTTTTCCCACATTCCTATCAACACTTGTGTTACTGTCTGACTTTTGGGTATAGCCATTAGCTATTCCAGTAGGTAGGAAAAGGCAAGTCAAAATGGCAGTGAATTTCCCTGATAGCTAATGATTTTAAGCATCTTTTCATATGCATATTGACCATTTGTATATCTTTGGAGAAATGACTATTCAGATCTTTTGCCTATTTTTCAATGAATATCTTTATTCCTGAGTTGTAAGATTTCCTTTTGCATTCTAGATACTAGATTTTTATCAAATATATGATTTGCAAATATTTTCTCCAATAGGTTACTTAGTGTAGTATCCTTTGAAGCACAAAAGTTTTTTTTTGTTTTTTTTTTTTTTGACAGAGCCTCAAGCTGTCACCCTGGATAGAGTGCTGTAGCATCACAGCTCACAACAACGTCCAATTCCTGGGCTCAAGCGAGTCTCCTGCCTCTGCCTCCCAAGTAGCTGGGACTACAGGAGTCCACCACAACACCCGGCCATTTTTTGGTTGCAGCCACCATTGTTGTTTGGCGGGTCTGGGCTGGATTCGGAACCCGCAAGCTCAGGTGTACGTGGCTGGCGCCTTAGCCCATTGAGCCACAGGCGCGGAGCCAAGTTTTTAATTTTGATAAAATCTACTAGGTGTAGATTTTAAGGAACCATTGCCAAATTTAGGGTCATAGAGATTTATACCTAGATTTTCTTCTATGAGTATTATGGTTTCAGCTCTTAGATTTAGGTTTTTGGTCCATTTGGAATTAACATTTGTATATAGTAGGGGTCCACATCCATTATTCTAAAAATAGCTATCCAGTTGTCCCAGCACTGTTTATTAAAAAGACTGTTCTTTCCCCTGTTGAAAAGTCTTGGCATACTTGTCAAAAAAAATTTGGCGAGGTGCAGTGATTCACACCTGCATTCCTAGCAGTCTAAAAGGCCAAGGTGGGAAGTTTGCTTGAGTACAGGAGTTCACAACCAGCCTGAGCAAGAGTGAGATCCCCTCTTCTACTAAAAATAGAAAAATTAGCTGGAAGTCATGGCTCACACCTGTAGTCCCAGGATTTGGAGATTGCTGTGAATAAGTCTGATGCCACAGCATTCTAGCCTGGGTGACAGAGTGAGACTATCTCAGAACAACAGCAAAAAAAGAAATTACAAAATACTTCACTACAAATAATTTCTGGACTCCCATTGTATCCACTGACAAAAAGGAAAAATCTTTGTTAGAATGTAGATCAAAATTTGGTCACTGCCTTTGTCTTTGAGAAAAGATTGATAGAACTTTTTAAATTCTCTCAAGCGCTTTTATTCTAAGCTGACTAGTTCACATAGAAGTGCAATGAATGTAGATAAATGCATAAACTATGTAAGCTCATTTTTATTTTAAAATACAACTTCATATGGCCCCCAGGTAGTGCCTCTGAAATCCAGCAATTGGTACAAACTCTAGAATAATCTTTACCAACCGATAAAAGCTACTTCCTTCTTATTTCCCACACCCAAACTGCACTCCACAACTGGGGAAGTCCATTTAGGTACAGTTTTGTTATTGTTTTACTTGTCGTTTTTTGTTGTTGTTAAGTAGGCCTGGGCTGTGCTCAAGCCCACCAACCTCGGTATATGTGGCTGGCACCCTACCCACTGGGGTACGAGCCCTGAGCCTTTGTTATTGTTTTAAATAATATCATTGCAGAGGCTCGGCGCCTGTGGCTCAACGGGCTAAGGCGCCAGCCACGTACACCTCAGCTGGCGAGTTCGAATCCAGCCCAGGCCTGCCAAACAACAACGATGGCTGCAACCAAACAATGGCCAGGCATTGTGGCGGGCGCCTATAGTCCCAGCTACTTGGGAGGCGGAGGCAAGAGACTCGCTTGAGCCCAGGAATTGGAGGTTGCTGTGAGTTGTGATGCCACGGTACTCTATCCAGGGTGACAGCTGAGGCTCTGCCTCGAAAAAAAATAATACCACTGCAGAAGGCATATTGTGCAGAGTTAGAAAATAAAAAATTTTCAGTGAAAGTATTGCATTCTTACCATTCAGATCACTGTAATTCTTTCTTATTTTTTTTTTTAAGAGACTCACTTTATCGCCATGGGTAGAGTGCTATGGCATCACAGCTCACAGCAACCTCCAACTCCTGGGCTTAGGCAATTCTCTTGCCTCAGTCTCCCAAGGAGGTGGGACTATCGGTGTCCACCACAAAGCCCGGCTATTTTTTGTTGCAGTTTGGCTTAGGGCCAGGTTCGAACCTGCCACCCTTGGTATATCAGGCCAGAGCCGTGCCCACTGAGCCACAGGCACCGCCAGCACTATAATTCTTTAGTACATATTCTTTCAAATCTTTTCCTATGCTAATATACAGGTGTTTTGGGTTTGTTTGTTTTTTTTTTTAACCAAAATGAGATTTTAAGGCTAGGTGTGGTGGCTCACACCTGTAATCCCCACATTCTGGGAGGCTGAGGTGGGTGGATTGCTTGAGCTCAGGAGTTTGAGACTAGCCCTATCTCTAGGGCTAGTGAGACCCTATCTCTAAAAAATAGCCGGGCATTGTGGTGGGTGCCTGTAGTTCCAGCTACTTGGGAGGCTGAGGCAAGAGAATCACTTGAGCCTAAGAGTTTGAGGTTGTTGTGCGCTAACTGTGATACCATGGCACTCTACCAAGGGTAATAAAGCAAGACCGTCTCAAAAAATAAAACAAAAATTAAAAATTAGAATTTATAGTCCCTATTAAATTGATCCGGCTCTTATAGTTAGTGATCTCCATTGGTCAATTGCAGAGAGCTTTTATTTTATGCACTACCGAGGCTGTACTCAAATTTCTCCAACAATGTCCTGTCTCTAGGCTTTGTACAAGCCAATATTCAATCTAAGACTATATTATGCCTAGCTGTTGAAGCTTTTAAGTCCCTTTTAACCTAGTGTATCTCCACCATCCCTTTTGTTTTCTGTTTAATAATCCTAACTTGTTAAAAAAGACAAGTGTAGTTCTACTATAGAATGTCCTAGAAGATCTGGATTTGTTTGCTTCCTTCAGACAGTATCTGCTATGTTCTCTGTTTCCCTAATTTCCTATAAATTAGAAATTAATCTGAAGGCTTGCTGAATTCTGGGTAAACAGTTTGGCTATAAAATAAATGTTAATATCACATCAGAAGATCCCTAACATCCAATTGACTCCATTGTTAGTGATGCTAAGATTGACCATTGGTTAGAGGCCAACTTTTTCTATTATATAGTATTAGTTTTTCTCTTTGAGACTAGAAAATCATTTGTCTGGTTTTACTTTAAGAGGATGTAGATATCCAATTACTTATCAAGCATTCTAATAGTTTTGCCACAATTTAAGTGCAATTAAAAATACAGATTTTAATCAGAAAAACATTTGAATTTCTGTTCTGTTCTTATAAGAAACTCTAGGGGCTCGGCGCTTGTGGCTCAACGGGCTAAGGCACCTGGTTCGAATCCAGCCCAGGCCCACCAAACAATAATGACGGCTGCAAGCAAAAAATGGCTGGGCGTTGTGGCGGGCACCTGTAGTCCCAGCTACTTGGGAGACGGAGGCAGGAGACTCGCTTGAGCCCAGGAGTTGGAGGTTACTGTGAGCTATGATGCCACAGCACTCTCTCCAGGGTGACAGCTTGAGGCTCTGTCTCAAAAAAAAAAAAAAAACTCTAGGACTGAATTCAGTGTTGGTTGATCTGCTGATGTGTCTGAAACCATTTCCCTGTTGAAGAAATTCAGTTTTCAGAGTCTGTTGTTAGGCTCTTCGTTCATTCTATAAAATCTTTTGATTTCAGCTTGGCTTCAAAATTGGTAACAACAGAGAAGCCTAGGTATAAAATAAAAGCCTGCATCTATCCTTCCTTTCACACTTTATCTCCTGACTTCTTGCTCTCCATCCAAAGAAAAAGGAAACATTTAGGTGGAAGAAATAACTTGTGTAGCATCTAACCAACTAGTCTTTAAAAGACAATTGGCTTTTTATAATGAACAATTTTAAATGATCTTTGGCTTAAAATTAACAGTCTGTATGATTGTAACTATTTCTTCCATATATTTAACATCCTGGAAAACATAGTGTGGCTGCAGGCATATGCTCAATTTGAGCCACATTGAGGCTCATTTCGCATTTTCTACAGCTCACCTGCTGAGAAGACTTGGGTCACCAGGACTTTTTTCTGTCTGTGCCAGGCACCAAACTGATTATTTCTCATATTGGGAAGCAGTATAGTAAAATACACTTCATCTGCAATACTGTAGAGCTTAGAGATTTCCTTCTCCCAGAATTTCTTCCTTTCCATGTATATCCTCAACACCAGTGCTGCTACTTTGGACCTGCTGTCTGCATCTCGGCAGGACTGAACTGGGTGTTTTTGAGCTAAGGGCCTTTTTTCCTGGAATTCCCCATTGAAGATAAAGCAAGCCTGAGGTTAAAATGACTTACAAAGCCTCCCCCCAGACATATTTTGTTTTATGTCGAGGTAATTTTGGTAGTTTCACAAAGGGCAGGGGGGAAATCCAGTTGGGCGGAGTGTTAATTGGGGCTTTGGCATTATATTTCTGCTTATTAACATTTTAAAATTATTCCTGGGTCGATCCTTCTAGCCTTAGGGCTAGAAAAAGTACACAAGCTGTATAGGTGTACATGTGAATATCTGTATACCTGTGTATATTTCTTAGCTTTAATAAACGTACATAAATAGGCCATGATTTGCTCTTAGAGATTTGTTATCTGACATAGAAACATACTGCACAGAAGTATTATAAGATTCAGGAACTAGGAAAGGAAAAAATACTCAAGTCCCCACAGTTTGCTGCCTACCTTGAGAGTGGCTTTTCTTTTCTTTTTTTTTGTAGAGACAGTGTCACTTTATCGTCCTCCATAGAGTGCCATGGCATCACACGGCTCACAGCAACCTCCAACTTCTGGGCTTAGGCGATTCTCTTGCCCCAGCCTCCTGAGTAGCTGGGACTACAGGCACCCGCCACAACGCCTGGCTATTTTTTTGTTTTACAGTTTGGCCGAGGCCGGGCTTGAACCCGCCACCTTTGGTATATGGGGCCGGCACCCTAATCAATGAGCCATAGGCGCTGCCCCAAGAGTGGCTTTTCTCCCATTTGATCTACACCAAAGTCACATTAACACACTCTTCTTATTTGTCATTAGGAAACCGAAAAGAGAAGAGCATTTGAGTGAAGAAGCTATCAAGGTGATCTCTAGCCTTCCCGACTTAACATTCATGCATGCCAAGGTGTTGATGTTCCCAGCCACGTTAACACCTTCCACAAGCTCCCAAGAAAAAGCAGACTAATACCTGATGTGAATTGGACAGTTTCAATTGCTTTTCCTTTCCTCCATCCCTTCTCTACCATCAAAAGCATACCTGCTTTAATTAAAAAAAAAAAATCCAAATTCAGTTGATTTGTTGGTAAGCCGCACTAGAAAGGTATACATAGTAATGTATATTTATTTACATACTGAAGTCCTAAATTTATATTAGAAAAATGTAAATAATCGGGGTGAACATTTTTGAAGATTTATTCTTTTTGTGTTGCTGGGGTGTATACATTTATGTCTTTGTGAAATACACTGGTGGTGTCCTTCTTACAAAACTTTTGAAATAAAAAAAAACAAAAAAAAAAAACTCAAATCTCCACTGTCCGTGAAATCCCCTTCAGTCTTTTCAGATTACATTGAATGGCCTCTTAATTTTTCATATCATATGTTGAATTACTTTTGCTATCATAAATAAGTTCCAATGTCCTTGTTAAATTTTTTAAAATTTTATGTGTGATGGGTTTGTTTCAGATCTGGCTTTTGTTAACATTTTTGGGCTATTTTTAATCTTTTCAATCTGGCTGATTGCTGTTTGACCTTTTGCAAGGTACTTCATCGATTGCTCCCGTGGTATAGGGTATGGATCATTGTCAGAACTTGATTGGAAGGGTTTAAAGAGATTGTGTCTGTTTTGGATCAGTTTGATTTAGAGAAGGACCAAATTGTATGAATGTCTTAAATGAAATTTACATGTTACTGATTTTTTTTGTTCTATCGTACCACTATTTTTTTTTTGAGGATTTTGCACAGTGTAAAATGACATAATCATAGATTACTATGGTTTAGGCTGTATATACAGTGAAAACTATGGGTTTAAAATGTTTGGGGAAATTCCTATGGAAAAAAGAGAGACATGTAGAAGAACCTCTAACAAGGTTAACGTGCATGCCTAAGGTCTTTTGAGATTTCAGTGTGTAAATTTCCTTTTAGCTTACACAAAAATAAAATAATTTAAAAAGAAATTTAGCCTGGTGTCTTTGATTCTGAGGGAAAATGTCCTGAGTTTGGGTATGAACTTTCATTTAATATTAGGAAATCATTTGATAGGGCTTCTACTTTGTTTGAAACCAGGAAGACTTAGAATCTGACCCATAAGAATTGAATCAGTACCTTTAGTAGCCAATGTGTTTTTATATAGAACATGAGATCATAGAAGGAATAAACCATGATTTATTATATCTTCATCAGATTATTAGCAAGGTTAAAAAGGGATTTGTTGGAAGTTTTTCTTTCTAAAAAAACAAACAGACAAACAAACAAACAGGCCAGGAGTGGTTCACGCCTGTAATCCCAGTACTTTGGGAGGCCAAGGCTGGCCTGAGCTCACAGAGTTGGGAGACCAGCCTGAGCTAGAGTGAGACCCACCTCTAAAAATAGCTGGGCATTGAGGCGGGCCTCTGTAGTCTTTGAGGCCATAATTGCTGTGAGCTATGACGCCACAGCACTCTACCCAGGGCAACAAAGTGAGACTGTCTCAAAGAAAAAAAATAAGTAAACAAACATTAAGTGAAGGTGAGCAGAAATTTTCTAAAAATTAATTTTAGAATATTATTAGATTATTGCTTCAGAAAAAAGTCACATAGCATACTTCCTAAGGAATAGGCAGTCAGCCTGACAGCAGTCCACCTCATCTGCTAGGTACTATTCCATGGAACTCTTTTGCACCTCCATCAATGACAGAGGTTCCTGTGTTGCCACTAGAATGCTTTCCTAAGTAATGTAAGTATGACCTGGAGTGGCAACATGTTTATTTCTTCTCCAGCCATTTCCTTTTTTGTTTTTATTTTTTGGTCTTTTTCAGAGTCTTCCCTTTTTTTTTTTTTCTTTTGAGACAGAGCCTCAAGCTGTCACCCTGGATGACAAGTGCTATGCATCACAGCTCACAGCAACCTCCAACTTCTGGGCTCAAGCGAGTCTCCTGCCTCAGCCTCCCAAGTAGTTGGGACTACAGGCACCTGCCACAACACCTGGCCATTTTTTGGTTGCAGGCATCATTGTTGTTTGGTGGGCCCGGGCTGGATACCAACCCACCAGCTCAGGTGTATGTGGCTGGCGCCTTAGCCCGTTGAGCCACAGGCATCAAGCCAGAGTCTTTCCTTTAAAACAGTCACAGATTTCCAGTGCCCCCGTGAACCTTTTGAATGAAAGAAGATAACTCAAAATATTTCTCAGCAGAACTTTGTTTTAGTAATTACAGCTTAAAGAGCTACTTCTAGACTACAACTAAATGTATCAACATAAGTTCAGAGCCCATTTACTAAGAGGAAGTTAACTTCTGACCCTGAATTATCTATAAAATAGGAGTGATCCGGCTTGGCGCTTGTGGCTCAACGGGCTAAGGCGCCAGCCACGTACACCTGAGCTGGCGGGTTCGAATCCAGCCCAGACCCACCAAACACCAATGACGGCTGCAACCAAAAATGGCCAGGCATTGTGGCGGGCGCCTGTAGTCCCAGCTACTTGGGAGGTAGAGGCAGGAGACTCACTTGAGCCCAGGAATTGGAGGTTGCTGTGAGCCGTGATGCCACAGCAATCTATCCAGGGTGACAGCTTGAGGCTCTGTCTCAAAAATAAATAAGTAAAAAAATAAAATAAATAGGAGTGATCCTACCTCGAGGGGGTTGATATATTAAATAATAGATGTAAGGCACTGTCACATGCATGGACAGCCAATAAATGGCAGTTAGACCACAGCATCAGTAAGCGCTCTGCAGGCTCCTGCAGGCCCAGCAGATTCAAGCAATAGTCACAGAAAAAAGGATCAATTTAAATAATAATGCAATGCTATAAATTTTTGTGTGTGTATGGTTATTGGCCGGGGCAGGGTTTGAACCTGCCATCTCCAGCCTATAGGGCCGGCGCCCTACTCCTTTGAGCCACAGGTGCCGCCCCCAGTGGAGAGCAAGGGTGATCGTTTTCTTACGCATATATTACTTTCATGAGAACTTTTACCATTTATAAAATGCATCCCTCTGGCCTCTCCTCTGTAAAGTAGTCACACAGCAGTTTCCCAAACCTGGAGTCCAACTCAAGACTTAACCACCCAGGACCAGATACTCCAATCTTTGGTGAGCCAGAAGGGTGATGGCTAGACATCACAAAGCTGTCCTTTCCACTTCGTGGAACAGCATTCACTGATGAATACGGTGGCTGTACATCCCTAGATCCTCTTGCTACACTACTGTAAAGGCTCAAAACGACCAAGTAGAAGCACCAGAGTCCCTTGAGGCATTTTATTTTTAAGTATGTATTACATCTCTAGAAAAGGAATACCAGGATTTTCCCTTCTGTGTATTTTTTTCTTGCTGCTTCATGGTTTGTGATGCTAGCTGAAGTCAGTACAATGAAACCAAACTGGCAGGATGGGAGATTATTCTGCCATTTTTCTAGATCTTTGAGTTGCCCCCTTTAAACCTGGGGCTAATCACTCCTGGTTTAACCTGCCTGTGAGGTTCACAACAATTTTTCCAGCTCGGTAATCATGGATGATTTCCAATTCGCCAACATAACCATACTTCATCACAGTTAAAAACTGGACAATGACTTTGGAACATGGCCTTATAAGGAAGCTGGTGCTCTGCTTTTGGCATTGTTAATGCTTTCAAGAACATCAGGCAGGGGCCGGAAGTGGTAGCTCACACCTGTAATCCTAGCACTCTGGGAGGCCAAGGCAAATGGATTACCTGAGCTCACAGGTTCAAGACCAGCCTAAGCCAGAGTGAGACCTCATCTCTAAAAATAGCTGGGCATTGGAGCAAGCACCAGTAGTCCCCGTACTTGGGAGGCTGGAGTAAGAGAATCACTTGAGCTCAAGAGTTTGAGGTTGCTGTGAGCTATGATGCCACCATACTCTACCAAGGGCAACCAAGTGAGGCTATATCTAAAAAAAAAAAAAAAAAAAAAAGCTGGCTCAGTGCCCATAACACAGTGGTTAATGCGCCAGCCATGTACACCGAGGCGGGCAGGTTTGAACCTGGCCTGGGCCAGCTAAAACAATAGTGACAACTGCAACAAAAAATAGCCACGCATTGTGGTGGGTACCTGTAATCCCAGCTACTTGGGAGGCTGAGGCAAGAGAATCGCTTAAGCCCAAGAGTTTGAGGTTGCTGTGAGCTGTGATGCCATGGTACTCTGCTAAGGGCAACATAGTAAAACTCTGTCTTCAAAAAAAAGCATCAGTCAGCTCATTCATGCACACTGTTATGGTGGCACGGAAAGAGAATACAATAATTTTATTATTTTAAAATGATGAAGTAGCCTTGATTGAAAGACTCATAGAATGGATGTTTCATCTTATAACTGTTTTTAGATAAACCAGACTTCCCCCTTTTGTCAAATTGGTCTTTGATGATTTTTTGTTTTGTTTTGGTTTTTTTATAGTTTTTGGCCAGGGCTGGGTTTGAACCCACCACCTCTGGCATATGGGCCAGTGCCCTATTCCTTTAAGCCACAGGCGCCACCCTGGTCTTTGATGTTTTATCACAACAGGTAAAGTAACATCAATTGTCATAGGTTAAGCACTGAAGGGCAGTGATCCAGTATTAAGGACCAAATATTATCAGCTTTGCACCAGATCATGTTGGAATTGTACCAGAAAGCAATAGCAATGGTGAGGGGAAAACCCTTGAAAATCTCCCTGGGATCTCAGCTTATAGCAAGCCTGTCACCTGCAAGCTGCTCTTGGTTATCAACTGCTCTGGTAGCTGCTGACCATCTGCCTTTCTCAAAGTTAACCAGAAATACCCTGCAGAATTGGAAGAAGAAAGTAAGGAATAAGAGCCCCATTAGACCAAATCATACACTGGTTTAGCAATCAGCTTTATCTCATTTATAGCTTAAAACCAGCTCACTCTTCCCCAGAATGTCATCCCACTTGATGGCCTAGTCCCAACAGCCATGCATAATTCCCCAGTTAATCCAAACCAGACTGGGAAGTAGAGGAGAAACTTTCCAAAGTTGAGTCACATTGCTACTATTTTTATGACTCATTTTTTTATAGAGAAACTTGTTCCTCCTTCTGGGTTCTTTTTTTAGAATTTGTCATCTTTTCATGCCTTCATGGTTCCTGAATCAGGATTAAGCATGGCTATGAGTAACAAAAACCCAAAATACTGCACTTCATGTAATAAGGCTCATCCTTTTGTCACATTTTAACTTTTCTGAAATTGGAATGTGTCACACAGTTGTATGAGTTGTCTGTTTAATTGGCAGTGGTTTCTTTTTCTTAACAATGTGTTAAATAATGCTGACTTACAACCAATGACAGAGCTGATTAAAATGGTAATGCTGGATGGAACAATAGAAGTTCATTTATGTCCTGTAAAACACTTATAGCTGTCTGGGCCTAATAAGGGGGCTTCATAAGATCAGAGACAGAAGTTCCTTTTTTTGTTGTTTGTTTTTTGTTTGTTTGAGACAGAATTTTACTTTATTGCCCTGGGTAGAGCGCTGTGACATCATAGCTCACAGCAACCTCAAACTCCTGGGCTCAAGCGAATCACTTCCTCAGCCTCTCAAGTAGCTGGGACTATAGGCACCCACCACAACGCCCAACTATTTCTTAGAGACAGGGTGTCGCTCTTGCTCAGGCTGGTCTGGAACTCGTGACTCAAGCAATCCACCTGCCTCGGCCTCCCAGAGTGCTGGGATTACAGGTGTGAGCCACAATGCCCAGCCTTCAGAAGTTCTTACTATACACAGATGCCTATGGTCCAAGGCAACTGTTAGGTTATAACCATTAAGCATCTATTCCAGCCATTGTGGTATGAAAGGTGAAGAAGGGTTAGAGGTAGGGGAAGGGTTAGGGCCTTCCCATTAAATACACTTTCCAAAAGGCATATACAATATTTTCGATTTTAACCTATTAGCCAGAACTTAGTACAGCATCTTGTCTAGCAGTAAAAAAGACTGGCAAATACCCTTATTCTGAGTGTCCATCTAAAAGTAAAGCATTCTAGAGGGGAGGCAAGATGGCCGACTGGAGCCAGCTTTCCACAGAGGCTTCCATCTAGGAGAGTTAAAGGACAGAAGTTTAGCAAGAAAGCCAATGGTTCAGATCTGGGCCAAGAGAGAAGGTTGAAGAATGTACATCAACCCTGCTGAGGCGAGCTGCAACCCCAAGGATACAAATAAAAGGTACAAAATCCATCACCAAGCAGACAGGAGTCCCCTCTCCCATGAGAATGGCTTGCAGTATACGCCATACAAACAGGCGAGCAGAGTTAAAATATCCTCCCATTTTATCCCACAAAAGAGACCCTCTAAAAATTGGACCTCCTTCCTCTACTAGGGTGCTATGGCACTCTCCTGCCAGGCATAAAACTGTATAAAACTGTATATATTCTCTACCTGCAATTTTGAACTCCCAGCACTCCCCTCCACTCTCACCCCGAGGTCTGGAAGCCTGTCCCCCATGGAGTCCAGATTCTTAGGCATTTTCTCGAGGGGTGTGGACGGGGCATGGGCTGTGGCTGATCTGTGCTGATTCTCTGGCTCAGGAGAAAGGAGAGGATGGTCAACTGAGAGGGAACTGTACAGGAGAGGCAGTGCCCTGAGACACAGAGAAGCAGCCGCAGCAGCGGGAACAATAGGGCTCACACCCCTGGGGATATTTTGAGGGGACACTCCCACTCTCTCTGGGCAACCAGAGGAAGCCGGGCATCTTTTCTGGTGGCAGCCACTGGCAGAACAGATCTGGGACAGAGATGCAGGCCCAATGAGTAAAGGGTATGCTTGAGGCCGTACTGGCCTGGGCGGAGTGCAGGGACAGCAGACTCCCAGGGCAAGGCTGACCTAGAAGACTGCTTCACTGAGCCTCAGACACACCCGGCCCTCACAGGATCATAGCTGAGACAAAGGCGGGCAGACAGAGGCTGGAACTGACAGCTAAGTGTGACTTCTGACCCCCTCCGCCCTAACACAAACCATAGCCGAGACTGGGCAACGGCACAAATGGGGCTAAGTTGCTCAAACAGCATCTGATCCACAGGGAGTATAGCCGGGACAGAAACAAATTCTGTGAAGTTGTTCTGTTCTGACAGCAACATCAATCAGGGTCAGAGCTGGAACTGAGTGAACCACCCCAGCCCCCATTATGCACCCGAGGTTGTCAGGCCTCACCTCCCCCAGCTGGATAGTGGCAGAGAGTGACAGCCAGGCTGAGGAGACATAGATCTCCCTGTGACTCAGGCAGGTACAAACCCCTGGGGCATCTCACATCGGAGGGAACTGGTTCACAGCTCTGCGGGGTTACCAGTGGTGGGTGTGACAGAGGTGCTAGGTGGAGAAGGGGGCATCAACCTTCCCAGACTAATTTAATTTGCTGGGTGGGTCCTTCCGACCTCACGGAGCACTGGAGCGAGTCATACTTGAGCTGCCAGCAGACCCCTGTAACTAGTTGCCAGAGACTTTTGAATTCTCCCACCTGAGACCAGTGCTGACTGGGACAATTGATTTGGACCTCTTGAACTGGACCAACCACTTGAGGACTATCCAAAGAGGTACCATCCTGGGTGTGTGGTTGAGGAAAGGTTTGATTTTCCTTTTCTAATTGTTGCCTGTGGGGGGCAGGGTGACTTACTTGCTGTTAATTACTCAACCCAGAGTAACTAATTCACTAGCGTAAAACAGAGACCAGCTAAAAATAAGACAGAGCTACTTAGCCCCACCACACCAAAAAAGTCCTCAGTTTCTCAGGCCGTAGCCCTTTACAGGTCCTTGGCAAAGCTCTAGGGGAAAAGGTACAGACACCAGTCCCAGCTTTTGGACAAAGGACTGACAAATCACTACTCCTGGAGCCCCCAACCCAAATTCTCCTTATGTGCTCATCTAGCCAAAAGGTGTAAAATAATCATGGGACAGAATCAGCAGAAAAACTCCAGTAACATGAATAACCAAAGTAGATCAACCCCCTCAAGGAACAATTTGGCGGACACAACTGAAGATCCCATTCATAAACAGATGGCTGAGATGTCAGAAACCAAATTCAGAATTTGAATTGCAAATAAGATCAATAGAATAGAGGTAAAGTTGGAATTAGAAATTCAAGGAACATTTCAAAAGTTGTCTCAAGAATTCAACAAATTCAAAGACAAAATCACCAAAGATCTTGACACATTGAGATAAGAATTTGCAGCCCTCAAAGATCTGAGAAATACAGTAAAATCTCTCAGTAAAAGAATGGAGCAAGCAGAAGAAAGGATTTCTGACATTGAAGACAAAGCTTTTGAATGCTCCTAAAGGTGATGAAGTGGCTTCGCAAGGCACAGAGGCTCTTCTTCACAACATTATGAAAGAGAACTTTCCAGACATGCCAAGCAATTATGAAATTCAGATAGCAGACAGTTTCAGAACCCCAGCACAACTCAACCCAAATAAGACATCCCCCAGGCACATCATAATTAACTTCACTAACGTTCATATGAAGGAGAAAATTCTGAAAGCAGCCAGATGTAAGAACACCATAACCTACAAGGGGAAAAATATTAGAATAACTGCAGATCTCTCTGCTGAAACCTTTCAAGCTATAAGAGGGTGGTCATTGACTTTTTTTTTTTTTTTTTTTTTTTTGAGACAGAGCCTCAAGCTGTCACCCTGGATACAGTGCTATGGCATCACAGCTCACAGCAACCTCCAACTCCTGGGCTCAAGCGAGTCTCCTGCCTCTGCCTCCCAAGTAGCTGGGACTACAGGCTCCTGCCACAACACCCAGCCATTTTTTGGTTGCAGCTGTCAATGTTGTTTGGTGGGCCCAGCCAGGTGCACGTGGCTGGCGCCATAACCCGTTGAGCCACAGGCGCCAAGCCAGTCATTGACTTTTAATCTCCTGAAACAAAATAACTTTCTACCCAGTATCCTGTATCCAGCTAATCTGAGTTTCATTTATGATGGAGAAATTCAATACTTTAATGACATTCACATGTTGAGGAAATTTGCCATAACTAAACCAGCTCTCCAGAATATTCTCAGACCTAGCCTCTATAATGACCAGTGCAATCCTCCACCACAAAAGTAAACTCACTCAGAAACTTTTGATCAAATTCCAACTTCCACAGTGGCAAAAGGATTAAAAATGTCCACTGGAGTATCAAAAAACTTGATACCCGGCTCAGCGCCTGTGGTTTAACAGGCTAAGGCTTCAGCCATGTACACCTGAGCCGTTGGGTTCGAATCCAGCCCAGGCCCGCCAAACAACAATGACGGCTGCAACCAAAAAATGGCCAGGTGTTGTGGCGGGCACCTGTAGTCCCAGCTACTTGGGAGGCAGAGGCAAGAGACTCGCTAGAGCCCAGGAGTTGGAGGTTGCTATGAGCTGTGATGCC
>CAUYON010209180.1:0-16487 GCA_963573935.1 Arctocebus calabarensis | reverse complement strand
GGAGAAAGGGGAACACTTCTACACTGTTGGTGGGAATGCAAACTAGTACATTCCTTTTGGAAATACATTTGGAGAATACTTAGAGATCTAAAAATAGATCTGCCATTTGATCCTATAATTCCTTTATTGGGTATATATCCTAGAACTTCTTTTTTGAAAAACTGAGTCTCATTCTGTCACCCAGGATAGAGTGCTGTGGCATCATAGCTCACAGCAACCTCAAACTCTTGGTCTCAAGACTCTCTCTTGCCTCAGTGTCCAGAGTAGCTGGGACTATTGGTCCCCACCATAACACCTGGCTATTTTTTTTTTTTTATAGTAGAGAAAGGATCTCACTCTTGCTCAGGCTGATCTCGAACTCATGAGCTCAAGCTGTCTACCCACCTCGGCCTCTCAGATTGCTAAGATTACAGGTGTGAGCCACCACACAGGCCACTTCTAGAACTTTGAGAAAGCTGGAATGGGGATTTGTGTATAGGGGGTTATATCTGCCTGAAGGAAGGAACAGCCTGTGAAAAGCCAAGAAGGTGTATCAGGAAGCACACACAGAGCCACAGCAAAGAGAAGGGAGCAGGGAAGGGCAGAGGCAGCAAAGGGTGCTGAGAGCCAGACCGCAACGCTCGCACTCTGCAGATGACAATGAGCAATTAAAGACTTCTGAGAAGGCAGATGTGATTAGATCTCTGATTTAAAAGACAATCCATGGCAATCAGAATTATATTCTTAAAATCCATATTTCTCAGAGAAAATTTTTTAAAAATCTCTTAGGGGATCAGCTACTCTTTCTCACAGTCACAGCTGCCCTGAATGCTCCAACCCTCGTTCTGTGATAAAGTCTCAGTGTGAAAACAAGTGCCTTATTCTCCAAGTCGCTGCCTCCAACTGTACACTCCGTATGGACCCTAACTGCCCTGTGTGCCATCACATCTGTCTGCCCGGCAACGAGCCACGATGTCATGAGCAAACCAGGAAGGTCTCTCGGGGCACCAGTAAGTCCCAGAGCCACAGAGCCAAACTTCCATTTCCCTGTAAACATACATGGCAAGGAAGAGTCAAAGGGCACATTTTCCAGGGATGAATAGCATCTGTGTGCCTTCAACAGTTAATTTTGAGGATATCATCTTCTACAATTCCTTAGATGCAGAGAATCAGAGTTCAGAATCCCTCCTTTAGTCCTATAATAAAATGTGGATTTTTTTAGGGAAGTTCTTTCTCCTACCCTTAATGTATATGTAGAAACAGACTCAATGTATCTACAGGAGAACTCCAATGTTTTATGTCCCACAGGTTAAAGAAAATTCAGTATTTTTTTCCTTATAGGGGTAAAAAAAATGAGTCAGATCAAAATTCAAGTTGAGTAAACAAGAAAAGGTAAAGAAACTAGCAAAGACAGGGTCAGATCATACCAGGCCAGACCATCGACCTGTTGTTTCAATTCCTAGGGATCTGTCATTTTTCTGATGCTTTCACTGACCCAGCAGCAAAAAGTTTGCCATTAGAAGCCCCAGGGAATATATTAATATATTAATAGTAACTAGTAATTTTTTTTTTTTTTTGGAAACAGGATTTCAGTCTGTTGCCCAAGCCAGAGTGTAGTGGTATCATCATAGCTCCAGCAGCCTCCAACTCCTGGGCTCAAGTGATCCTTCTGCTGCAGCCTTCAGAGTACCTGGGACTACAGGTGCTCGCCACAATACCTAGGCTAATTTTTTTTTCTTTTTTTTTATTAAATCATAGCGGTGTACATTAATGCAATCATGGGGTACAATGTCCTGGTTTTATATACAATTCGAAACATTTTCATCGAACTGGTTAACATAGCCTTCATGGCATTTTCTTATTGTGTTCAGACATTCATATTCTGCATTTAGTAAGTTTCACCTGTACCCTTCTAAGAAGCACTGTAGGTGTGGTGCCAGTAAGATTAGCCCACATCATAAAATCCTAAAACCAGAGATGTTGGTGTGGATGTGGAGAAAAGGGAACACTTCTACATTGCTGGTGGGAATGCAAACTAATACGTTCTTTTTGGAAGGATGTTTGGAGAATACTTAGAGATCTAAAAATTGACCTGCCATTTGATCCTATAATTCCTGTACTAGGTAGAAGACCAAAAATCACATTATACCAAAGATATTTGTACCAGAATGTTTATGGCAGCCTAATTCATAATTGCTAAGTCATGGAAGAAGCCCAAGTGCACAGCTAACTTTTTTTAATTTTTAGTAGTGATGAGATCTCACTTTTACTCAGGCTGATCTCAAACTCCTGAGCTCAAGAGACCCTTCTGCCTCAGCCTCCCCAAGTTCTGAGATTACAGGCATGAACCACCACACCTGGCCCATAACTAGGACTTTTGAAGTAATGGAAAGAAAGGCGCCCAGGGCCTACCAGAGGCATAGCTATGGGGAGACATACACTAACACACATAGACACATGACAGAGAGAGGGAGACAGCTATAAAGAAAGGTTGCAGCCATGGCCTTCTACTGATGTATCACTCAGTGGAAATTAAAGACAGAAGCACCAAAGGAACACATCTACATCTCACTGATAACCATCCTGGGGCCACACAGAGAAGACTGGCTAATGCTACACCACCACCTTATAGCCCTTCCATGCCAACCTCTGAGAAGCAGTTCAGCCTCCCCGCCTTGGCCCATCTCCTGGGGGCAGTGGTGAGATCCCCAAAGGAGTTAGCACTGAGCCCCTATGGGCTGCCAGAAGGGAGGAGACCCACCCTAGAACCAGCAGCTTCTTCCCCACAGATGCTCCCCGCCCTGTGCCAACTCCCCAGGACAGCTCTCTCATCTCTCCTGGTGGTGGTCCAGGCATCTGCCACAAGCTCCCCCATTAGGGATCTTCATGGTCTACCATAATGTCCCAGAGAGTAAAAAGGGAAAAGAGATGTGAAAACCCAGATTAGGCAAATTACTAACTCTGACCAGTATAAGAATATAATGACTTGGAACTTCCCTGTTCAATGCAAAAAACACCAGCAGCACCTGACTATGAGGCATCTTTAGATTTCAACTGAATTCTAGTCTCACTAGGCACACGTGGCTCATGGCAACTGCATCAGACAGCAAAGACACAGGACCTTTCCAGAGTGGTAGAAAGTTTTATTGGAAAGAGCTGATCTCAAGTTTCTCAAGAAGAGGTTTATCTGCACCTTGGATTAGGAACAAAATGCAGTGTTGGTGATAAAGTGAAAATAGCACTAATGAGGAGTAATTCTAGGCCTGGTTTTACTAATAATGGCCTAATAATGGCAACACATTCTGTAAAGTAAGGGCATTGAATTAGACAGGTGATCTCTATAGCCTTATTTTACTGAGTTAGAACAGGCCACAGGATGCAATGGAGAAAGCTGGAATCTAAACATCAGCTCGGCCCAGAGGCCCCAGGGCAGGGTACTGGCCCTCACAGCCTGAGCTACATGACGGTATCCATAGTCCCTTGGTCATACATCTACCCCACACGTCTATCTCATATGCAGCCTCCATCTCACATGTTGACTAGATCTCCTATTAAAAATATATTTGAAATCGTCCCATTGACATGCTAAACACAAGCTACGCATTTTAAGCTGTCACAGGTTAAAACATTCAGAGTACACAGTATTTTAATGTCTCCTGCATCCCTGTGAAGATTCTCCCTGAGCAAATGCCCATCGGGTGTATTTTTTTCATATAACTCTTTACTTCTGCTGGTACTTTCAGGGGGCTCGTTTATTCCCTGTGTTGGACAAACCCGGATTTACTTTATCCTTCCTCTATTCTCCTCTTCCTCCCACCCTCTCTCAACACACTCACAAAGAGAAGAGAAAGTTAAGGGTGTCTTAGAGACACCCATAAAATAGACCCTTGAAGTTCCCCCCTTGGCTTTGGTGGGGAGGGAGACAATTACAGAGACATCATTCATAGAAATCCTGAGATATCCGGAACACTTTATTTGGGCCATGGGAATTAGCCTTTACAAAAAAAAAAAAAAAAGAGACTAGGAAAAACAAAAAAGAGGAGAGGGGACAATGAAACATACATATTTGGAGAAGCTTTAAAAAAAGAAAGCTTCACATATATCAGCAAGTATAAATTAATGCTGGCCAAGTCTAATACCTACTTAAAACCAGAATGAGACAGCGAGTGACAGGACGAGGAGCGGCTGAGGGTCAGTCTTCAGGAAGGTTTCCTAGGGAAGCTCAAAACTGAGCCAGATGGTAAAAGACATGACAGACATGGTTTGGCAAAAAGGAGAGAACAGGGCATTTCGGAAAGGAAAGTCATGATAATCCTAGGTGCAGACACTGGGAGAAGAGTGCAGAGAAGTGAACGCCCAGTGAGCAGGCGGCTGCCGGGGGGAGCTGAGTGGAGTCACGGGGAGCCACTGTGGGCTCTTGGGCAGGAGAAAACCACATGGAATGAACACAATTCCAGCAGCTGTGCTGAGGATAGAGCAAGGAGGCGAGGTCAGGTGGGGGAAGCCAGCTAGAGTCCTGTACTTAGCAGTGGCCACGGGAATGGACGCGAGTCTGCAGGGACAGCACGCAGAGGGCAGGAAGTGGTGTGGCCTGTACAGGGAGCTTTCAGAGACAGGGCTCTTGGGAGCTGTTGCCGGGACAGTGTGCCGCTGGCAACAACAGAAGTCTTGGGAAAAGGTGGCCATTCGAATAAATGGAGGAGGGGGAGGAACAATTTTTTTCCCTTCAACATTTTTCAATATCAGGAGAATTTGCCAAGAGAGATTTTTCTACAGACCCACTAGACACATAATCAAGATGCTGGAAGTGTGGATTTCAGAAACCATAATCAGTTTGTAACTGAGACCATGCGAAGACAAGCCTTCAAAAGATTGGATGGCTGAGGAAAAGGGGCACTCAGTGACACCTTGAGAAGATGGTGGCAGAAAATGGCCTGGGGAAAGGGCAGCAGAATTTCTCAGCCTCGGCGTCACCCACATTTTGGGTTGCATAATTCTGTTTTGAGGGGAGGCTGTCCTGTGCATGGCAGGATGTTTAGCAGCAGCCCTGGCCTCCACCCCTGGATGACGATAGTCCCCTCCCCCAGGAAGGACAGAAAACTATCTCTAGACTTTGCCAAATGTCCCCAGAAGGCACAGTGACCCCCAGATGAGAGCCAAAGGTGTAGCGGTAATAATAATGACACTTGCTTGTTAGACATTTACAGCGTATCCAGCACTGTTCCAAGTATTTCATAGATATTAATTTATTTAATAAATTAATAAACAAACAAATTAACAAAACAACACTGTAAAGCCCTGTACTATTATTTTCCTCATTATTCCCAAATAAAGAAATCGAGACTCAGAGGTTATGTAATTTTTCAAACTTCCCACCACTAGGAACTGACAACTTCAGGCAGTTTAGCTCCAAGGCAAAAGGTGTTCAACCTTTTTTATTTTTCCTCTGCCACACATTGGAAAAATAAGAGCTGTCTTGGACTACACATGAAATATACAATTGCTAATGAAAGCTGATTGGTATAGAAAAGGTCCATGCAGATCTTTCCTGATATCCAACACTACAGATAAGCAAAAGTGTTTGCAAAATCAGCATATAGCCGGGCCCAGGAGTGAGGTTGTAAACCCTTGTCTTTTGCCTTCCAGTGGAAAAGAGGGATCATACGTGAATGTGTTTTGAAGATGGAATCCATAGAATCCAGGAGGCTCAGGAGAAGGTGCTGGGGACACAGGGACTCCTGGGCATCAAGCCCAAGGCACTGGGAGAATGTGGATATGACCCAAGACACAGGGACCTCAGAACTGGGGGAAGAAATGGATTTCATTTTAGATCACCAAAGGTTTCAGGATGATCACGCTGAAAGCAGCGGCGGAGACGCAGGGAAGACAGAACTTCATGATGTCAGGAAACCCAGGAAGCCCTGAGTGGGACGGCAAGGCCCCCAGTGAAGAGATGGACTGAGTTAGGACAAAGGCCACCGTGGCTGTGAAGGCTCGAACAGCAAACAAAAGATAGCCGTGAGTGTTTGTGCTGGAAAGAGAATAATTATGGACATTTACATCGCGAGGGTTGATTTTCTCACTGAATTGCAACAGTCACCATCCACTGAGATCAGGACCACAGGGGAGTGACTCTGGAGCACACAAGCCACGGTGGGTCGCTCTATCTTTTAGCTCTGATAGGCTCTGCAAGAAAAGACTGAGTAGAACAGGTGCATTCTCTCCTGGGACTTTCTTCATCTGCCCTGAGGAACATGAATGATGAGACAGAAAAAGCAGATGTGACTTCCCAGTAAAGGAGAAGTTAAATTCAAGTGTGAGGAAACAGTAGGGAAGGGAGGAAAGCAGCTATAAGATTCCACGCTGGTAAGTCAAAGGTCAGTGACCTAAGTGCACTTGAGGAAGCAAAGCCTGGAGTCACAAGGGGGGAGAAGCCAGGTGTTGGGGGAGAGACACTCCAGGTAAGAAACACCGCTAAGAGACTGGGCGGGCTATGCCAGGAATCAGGGTGCATCGTTACTGCTGAGCAGTTCATATACCATGGAAATGGGTACGAATCCATGAATCCAACCTATCAAGACGTGTTTTTAGTGTACATTTGGAAATATATAGCAAAAAAAATGAACAGAAAGCAAAAATGTTGACCATTGAAATAAACACTTGTTTTATTAAAATTAGACAAAGTTCTTTCCCTCTGGGCAATCTGGGCAATCCACTTACAATGAAAAAGCTAAGAACGGTTATTTTCCACAGCATGAGAAGCTCTATGCATAAAATTAGAGGGTTAAGAGCATTTATTTAATCAACCCACCACGTCTTCTAGAAACACAGGTCCAGTGGGATGGCAGACAAGAATGGCCAGGAGTTCCAAGAAGTCAGGGCTGTCTTCCCCCCCTTTAGGAAGGTGCAGCCAGTGGGGCTCAGGCACAAAAGAGCAGGTGTGGGTGAGGCGGCGTGGGGGTCTGGAAGAGCAAATCTCAAACCTGGCTGCATGCTACAGCCACCCAGGCAGCATTACAAATATGCTGGTGTGCAAGTAGGAAATCAGAATCAGTGCTCTTACAAACGTGCCCTGAAGCTTCTCATGCCTTGTAAGGAAATGGTTTCTCACTCATATTCCCAAGATTCACTCCCTGTCTCTCTCTCTCTAACACACAGACACACACATGTCCAAGCACACACGTACACGGAGCTGGCTTTTCCACACGGCGAGCTGCAGGGTGCACGGCTTTACTTGGCAGCAGTTTCGTCCTCCAGCTGCATCTGGGCTGGAGCCCAAGTGCACCGAGGAACCAGGCGGGAGCAGAGAGAGGCTCTTCTTGCCTCCACGCTCACCTCATTCTCACCACTGATCCCGATACCAGACGGAGCTCAAGACCCAGCGCCTCACATTTGTGCTATCCCCTCTCCTACGGAAACAGAAGGCTTTCACAAAGACCGGTACTTCCATCAGCCTGCACTTCTTCACCTTAGATTCTGCAAACTACCTCCTTTTTGTACGAGATTAACCCTGAATTGCCTATGCTACAAGGAGGCACTGTGCTGCAAATAACTGAGAACCAGGAAAAATTCAAAATTGATTTTTTACATTTGCCAGTTGAATGCTTGACATTCTGTGAACTCATAATGCTTGATTCCGTCCCAAAATGTCTGTTTGCCACCATTTACGGGCAGGAGTGACACAAAGAGCTGTACACACAGCAAATGTCTGCTGGGCAGAGCACTGGATTAGCACAGTGACTGTGACGCCCAAGCAAGCCCTGGAGGGGCTGGCAGGCAGGCGGGCTGGCTGACCTCCACGAGGAGGTCGCAAAAACTCCCTGGAGTCCAGACAGAACTTCCCAGGGTGGCAGAGCAGCTGTCGCTTTCTGACTCTCCCCCAGAAGTGTGCCAAAACTGCTGCTGCCTCCAGCGTCAGCCAGGCGAGGAGGAGGAAGGGGGCAGTGGGCACACGTTCCCCGGGGAATGCGTTCCGTCTGTGCCACACTGCGTCCCCCGGGTGTTCAGGCGAGAGAAGTCCTTTCAGCCCGCTCGCTCTCCACTTTTCCCTTTACCCTTTCTTCTCATCTTTCCTCTTCCGTTTTTCCCTCTCTCCCTGTGTGTTCTCCTCCTTAACACACAAAGTGGAGGAAAAAAACAAACCTCGATCAAAGTTAATGTCCTGGGTATGGCACTTGCCATGCTCTGCTTTCGTCAATGTCGCTCCCTCTCTCTAGATTTCCTCCTTCCTGGCTCCTCCCATTGTCTTTAATTCAAGGCCCCCAATGCCTGGTCTCTCTAGACGGCTCCCCCTAGACATACTGAATTTCTGGACTTTTTCCAAAACACTCCCAAGTTCCTGAGGTCACCCCAAGGCACTGGGTTTCACACACTTCACTGTCTCATCGGCAGGAAAGCACATACCCTGCTTCTGTACTTCCTCTCCGCAGGGGAGTGGAGGACTGCTGAGGAACAGGCCATGGGAGGCATTTGCGTAGGAGAAAGAGAAGAAGATGGAGAAGGCCAGCAAGGACCATCCCGTTTTCTTTTTCCTGCCCTACTGAGAAATCTCCAGCATTACTCACAGAACATGGACACGCAAGGTGGGGAGCTCAGTTCCAGAAGCTTTGCATACCTCACCTCATCTAACCCTCATGTAACCCGCGTGTGACAGAAGAGGAAAAGCCGGTGGCTAAAAAGTAGAGTGCTTTACCCAAGGTCACTCAGTGGCAAGTGGCAAATGCAGGATTCTTTGCTCAAGTCCCTGTAATGCAAAAGACCTGACTGCTCTCTAGGGAGTGGTAGAGTAGCGGACTTCAACTACTCAAAATCCAGGCTTGCCTTGGTGGAGAAGCCACAGCAGTGACAGCCTAAAAATCCTGAGGCTGCGGGGACTGAGCCATCTGAGAAAGGCGCTTCCTGGCACTCAGAAAAAGAGAGGAGGGCCCGACTGCCACTGAATATCAGCTTTGTTGAGAGAGGAAGAACATCTCACAAGAAATCTTAAGAAATCTTCACTCCGGGGTCCCAATGGAGAATTAATCTCTGGCCGTGGCTAGAAGGTGTTCTCAAGGTCTCAAACAAGAGTCAAAATCTGTTTGGGTTGACTGGGAGACGGGGGGACACAGTAGAGAACATAAATAAAGTCCTTTTCCCCAGTATTACCTGAATGGCATTCGTCCTCCCAAAATGCTTGCATCATCAGCAATTCTCAACCTGTGGGTCGCGACCCCTTCGTAACAATGAAAATACACAGAGGCACTAGGAAGGTTGAGAACCTCTGCGAGGGGCCACACCGGCTTGCCCATGACTGTGCTCCTATATCACTTGCTTTATAGCACCTTAAAAACACCATTAATTCTGCCTTTTTCTCTAGCCATTTTTGCCTAAGTCTCACCTCCTGGTCTTTTGGCTTCTGGAGGACAGGCATTAATCCTGACTCCACAGAAAAGAGGCCCTGCCCTGGGCCACACACCTTCATACACCCTCGGTAAATGAATCCACGAGGTTACTTAACCCTGGAAGAACAAAGGAGCCAGGGTCTCAAGGAAAAACTATTCTCCAAAATCTCCCCCTCCTGGAGACAAGTCAGTCGAGCAGTGATTTACAAGCCGTGTGCCCAGCACTGTGCTGTGCCATAAGAGGATCTTAGGGGAACTGCAAAACTTTTTAAAGATCATGAATTAAATTAGTTTCAAAAGAAGTTCAAAGCACAGTATGTATATTCTTTATTTGACTCTTTTTTTTATTTGACCAACATAATTCAAGTGTGCCGTGGAAGTTTGATATAGGTTCAAGAGCTCTGTAAGATAAAAAAAAAAAGAAGAAGTTTGAAAAACACTGCACCAGAGGAACAGCTATTGGCCAGGATGTGCTCTAGACATGTCACGTGGCCTAGAGCAAAGCTTCTCAACCTGGCATCCCCGGATGGGTGTCAGGGAACCTAAGTCCCCTAACACCTTGTGTGGAATGTGAGGACTTTGTACAAAAGTGGATTTTTCAGGGATGAGGATCAGAGCACACATTTTAGGAATCACTGAGCAAATCTATGTGTGGATTGGGTGGCAGGGTAGACGTGGGAGGCTGGCAAAGTTTAAGCAGGTAGTCGGTCTGGGGGGCTGTAAACACGGCTGCTCCCACCACCACAACTGCAAAGCCGACCCTAGCTGGACACCCCAGCCCTCTGTAGGAGCCCAGCCTACAGGTGATTCCAGACACAAGAAGCAGACCACTGTCCCCACGCTGTTAACAATGTCGATATAAGCTGGGCCCAAATCCCTGCAGGGAAGAACCGCGTGTGCTCTTGCCACCACCCCACGTCGAGCCCCACCTATTTGACTCACTGCATTTTCTTTGTTTAACACACAGAATCTCAGGGTGAGCCGGACTCAAAGCTTCCCTTACTTTTCCTTAATTACATGCATCAGTCTCTTGCAGCCCATCAAGCCTGTACATCACACAGAACCCCAGACATAATACAATTTGTTCTTTAAAAAGCCATTTTGGTGATTCCTGGCCCTGGGCTCTTCAAGGTGTTGGTAACTGCGTATTAGGTTCAATCTTTTCCAATCTAACATTTATACCCATGAGTTTGTAATTCCTAGCCATCATCTCCTTTTTTTTTTAAGGTTATATCTTTAGAAAAAAACTGTAAATTCTTATCTCTTAAAATCTCTGAGGGCTAGCTTTTTCCAATCCTCTATGATTTTACCCAAATGGCAGCCTTTGGCCCGGAAGTGACTATTTCTTTATTGAAGACATTTTAGAATCCATCATTGGGACCTGAGGTTGTTGATCACATTCTTCTTAACTAATGTTTTAAAATCGTCTTCAAGTTTAAGTTGGATTTGTGTTCCCTAGCTCATGCTAGAGTCCAGGTTATACACACAAGGAGATGTGCACGTGCCACACGTCACACGTGTGTGATCTTATCACAGGTCCCAGCTACACGTCTAAGAAATTAAAGATACACCTTTTGATCTTAGGGAAATGACTTCTACTGCTTTTCCTTTAATTCCTGATGTAATGCAAGTTTTTATTTTTCATTTCCTACTTACCCTTCCTGAATATAAAAATAATGTGCTTTATTGTGGAAATTTTAGAATGTAAAGTAAAAGAGAAATAAAATGATAATAATCCCATTGCTCCTAAACCCTTAAATCTTTTGCATGACATATTAACCTTGCCTTTTCAGATTTCACAACCTCATCATGTCTGATTAAGCCCACCTGCCCTCGGAGTCACTTTGTTTTTAAAGTAAGCTCTTCATTTGTCTCATCTAAGGCAGCAAGCTGCTATCACAAGGCAGAGGCACAGTAAAAGGGCCATGGACTTGAGATTCAGAAAAGCTGGGCTCAAGCTCGAGCTCTTTCTTCTTCTTAATGGCATTAATTTTGAGCAATCTGAGCACTTAGTATCATTAATGCACTTTGTACCTCAGAGTCTTCATCTTTAAAATGGGGATAATAATTCAGGCCCCAAATTCCTCCTGGTGGGTTCTTGGGAAGACACATAGTGTGTGGGGAGAAATATGAGAAAGTCCTTGATAAACTCTAGAAATGTGATTGTTATTATTACCTCCAGTTTGTCTTGCCTTTGCCTCTGTTGCCTTCTTTCATTGAAAATCTTTCTCTTCTGCCTCAAATTTTGTTTGCTTGTTTAGTTTTCCTTAGAGCTTTCCATTTAGTTCTACATTTGATCAGTTCATGGTGACTTTGCCCAAGGCTCACTTCAACTTTTAAATCCTCACTTCAACTTTTAAATAGCTAATAGATACCTATTTGTATCTTCTGCATTGTTTTGTACTAAGTATTCATGTTCTCTAAATATTCTAGAAATCTGTCACCTTTTGGACATATGTTCTTTTCTTGCCAGCCTTGATGAGTTACTTAAAGAGGTCAGTGCCAGTCTGGATGTGGAAGTCTCTAATTCAGAAATCACTACAGGTTTCATCTCTCTCACCTGATTACCTGGCTCCCATTAGAGCACCTTGCGGGTTGGGGGTAGTTAAGTGATTAATACTCATGGACTGCTTGCTCTGTGACAAGTCCTGTTCAAAGTGAAATAACTCACTCGAATCTAACAACTTTAAAAAACCAGAATTATTAATGCCTCGTGTTATAGACAAGGAATCCGGCTGCACACAGAAGTGACAACATAGGCCCAATAAACAAATCAGGGTCTGAACATAAAGCCTGGAGATCTGTCTCCTCCGTCCTTGCGCGTAACTACTGTTTTCTATGCCTGCCACCATGTCACACTACAGTAAGGATGGTGGCCAGGAAAATTGAGGAAGCCCAGAGATGGCAGCAAGCGGCTGAGAAGTTCAAGTGCTAGACACACAATGCACTTCATCCTCTGCCTAACTCAACAGTAACTACACAAACTACATTCTGATGAGTTTCTGGAAGACTTCCTGGGTGTCTCCTATAGCTAATGAGCACACAGGAAGAATGAGCTCCACAAACACTTGTACGCTACAGGTCCTAAACCTTCTTCAAATTCTGCTGTGCACCCTTCTTCCCTTTCTCCACTATCCATGAGGTAGAACTGGACACACAGTGTGTTTCTTCTAAGTCTCTGACCACCAAATCAACCATAAGCATTTACTACGAAGCTAAAGACCAGTAGTTCTCAATCTTCCTAATGCCTCTTAATGTTGCAACCCTTTAATACACAGTTCCTCATGTTGTGGTGACCCCTAACCATAAAATTATTTTTGTTGCTACTTCATAATTGCAATCTTGCTACTGTTATGAATTGTAATATAAATATCTAATATGCAGGATGTATCTTCATTGTTACAAAGAGGTCACGACCCACAGGTTGAGAACCGCTGCTGAAAAGCAAAGAGCCTTACTGTCTTAGTTCAAGCCAATCTGCTGGGTTCTAATCCTGGTTCTGCCACTTAAACTAAGCAAGTTGTTAATGTTTTTGCATCACGGTATCCTCATCTGTAAGATGCAGGTAAGATCTGACATCCCTCTTAGAGTGGCTGGCAGAGTTACAATAGGTGTAATATACAAGGCACCACGCTCCAAGCCTGCGGTGCTCACCACCAGCATGGGAGCAGCCCTTTATTACATGTCCACCACGTGCCAGCAATCTGCTAGGCACACACAGTGGCACGAGCAGGGATGCTGCTTCTGCCCTTGAGACGTTCACATTGTAAGGTATGTGGGATAGAAACATGATAGCAGTCCCTTTACACCAGACAAGGGCTGTGGGAGCAGGAAAAGGGCAGTGGTTCCAGCCTGTAGGGACCAGGAAGGGCCAAAGCAGAGAGCCCCTGGGCCAAATCTTGAAGGTAAATGAGGCACTAACCACATGGGGTAAGGTAGGCAGAGCAATGCAGATGGAGCAAGATGCGTGCACCAGGCCTAGAGTATATAACAGACTGCCACAGCCTCCTTTCCCAGGCTTGTATCACTGTCTCCATCTCTGCTTTTCTTGGATCTTGTAAAGACACAAGATAAGCCTGGAAAAAATAGTTCCACACATAAAACTGGAAAGATTAGTCTTGTTCCCTTTCTGACAAGTCTTTATCTAGTTTTCTCAAGAAATATTGTGAAAGAGAACCTGGGAAAGAGACATAGACTAACGATTAAAAAGCTCTGGTCATCATTCCCGGGGGCTGCTCTGTGCTCAGGGTCCTGGGATGTCACCACTCACTGTCTTTCCTATTAGATACTTTCTATTCTCTTGTCCACTGGGAGTGGACATGCTGCACTAAAGGTCATAAAATCCAGGGAGAACCAGATATTTAGAACAAAAAAAAATTCATTTTCATTGCGTATTGCATATTGCAGGTGTGTGCTTTAAACTTATGATTTATTTACATTTCTTCATTTGATCCATAGCACAAAAATTGTCTTCCCTAAAGACTTCATTATACACAAGACAAAGCAAATTCAGAGAGGTTGTATAACTTGCCTGAATCACACAGTGTGGACCAGGGTGGGACTGAGACGAGACCTGACTGCCAGGTCCCGAGGTCAGGGTTCTTCCTTAATCCCACCTGAAAAGTAGCTTAAAAATATGCATGCAGTGAAGCTAAGGCATCAGAACTTCTGTGGCATCAATAGATACCTCTTCCTTCCCACAGCTCAGACTGAGGCTCACACTGTTACTCAGGCTAGAGTACAGTGGCATCATCACAGCTCACTGCAACCTCAGTTTCCTGGGCTAAAGCCTCAGCCTCAGCCTTCCAAGTAGCTGGGACTCCACAGGTGCATCACAATACCCGGCTAAATTCCCTACGTTTTTGGAGAGACAGTCTTGCTCTTGCTCATGCTGGTCTCCAATTCCTGATCCCAAGAAATCATCCTGACTTAGCCTCCCAGAGTGCTAGGACTCAGCTATCCTCTTTCTTAATAGAAAAATTAAGGCTTAGGAAATTTAACTTTTCTCTAGTTTATTTTATGTAAAATTACTTTCCTAGTCAATAGTTGATACAGACATTTGAAACAAAACTAGCTCCCATTGTCCTTTCAAACAATGATGATGATTTCTTGTTAATAATAAAATCCAATATCTCAAGAATGGAAGAAAAAGTATCCAATGTACTCAGCCCTACTATGAAGCTAATTTAAAGGTTTCATATGAAGGCTATAACCCAACTATAGCACAAGAATATGGGAAGGGAGGGGAAGGTGGAAGTTGGGATGGAGGGAGGGCAACTGGTGCGGCCACATCTATGGTGCATCTTAGAAGGGTACAGGCGAAGCTTACTAAATGCAGAATACAAATGTCCTCATACGATACCTGGGAAGATGCCATGAAGGCTATGTTAAACAGTTTGATGAAAACATTTCTGATTGCATGTGAAACCAGCACATTGTACCCCTTGATTGCACTAATGTACGCAGCTATGATTTAATGAAAAAAAATAGTGATTAAATAATGTCATAAATAAGATTCTCAAACATGTCAAACAATCATGCAAAAGCACTGTGCATTAAAACAAAGACTGGGGAATTGGCAGTGGCTATCTCTGGGTTGTAGCTCATTTGTTCACTGTTCACTCCTTCAGCTATTAATTGTGGAGCACCTACCCTGTGCCAGACACTGTGCTAGGTTCTGTAGCATGATTTTCAACTGGTGTGTCTTGGGAGAATCTTAGGTGTGTTGAGAAAAAAATTTAAAGACCATTAATTAAATTATTTTTGAAAGAAGTTCAAAGACAGTAAGTGTATTCTTTTTTTGGGGGGGGGGACAGAGCCTCAGCTGTCACCCTGGACAGAATGCTGTGGCATCACAGCTCACGGCAACCTCCAATTCCTGGGCTTAAGCGAGTCTCCTGCCTCTGCCTCCCAAGTAGCTGGAACTGCAGGCACCCACCACAATGCCTGGCCATTTTTTTTTTTTTTTTTTTGGTTGCAGCCATCATTGTTGTTTGGTGGTCCCGGGCAGGTTTTGAACCCACCAGCTTAGGTGTACACAGCTGGCGCCTTAGCCCATTGAGCCACAGGTGCCGAGCGCATAAGTGTATTCTTTATTTTACTTTCTTTCTTTCTTTCTTTCTTTTTTTTTTTTGTAGAAACAGAGTCTCACTTTATCACCCTCGGTAGAGTGCCATGGCGTCACACAGCTCACGGAAACCTCCAACTCCTGGGCTTGAGTGATTCTTTTGCCTCAGCCTGCCCAGTAGCTGGGACTGCAGGCACCCACCAAAATGCCTGGCTATTTTTTTGTTTCACAGTTCAGCCAGGGCTGGGGTTGAACCTGTCACCCTCAGTATATGGGTCAGTGCCCTGCTTGATGAGCCAAGCCCTATTTTACTTTCTTTTGATTGCAGTAATTTAAGTGTGCCATGGAAGTTAACTAGGTTCAAAATGGAAGTTAACTAGGTTCAAGTGTGCCATGAGATAATAACTAAATGAAGTAAAATTAGCATTCCCTCACAATATATGAATATTATAAATTATTGTATATACCTATACTATTCCACTAATATGTTATATATTGTAAAATTTTGTCCAAAATTGAAATGTAAAACTTAGGAGAGCAACCTTATTATGTAAAAATAAAGATTCTTTTATTTTCTCCCCCCCCCCAAAGAAAATTGCAGGTGGGGAATATATACAGTTTTATATAGTTTTATGCCTAATAGTGCCATGGCACCCTAGTAGGGAAAGGAGGTCGAGTTTTTAGAATCTCTCCCATGGGATAAAATGGGAGGATATTTTAACTCTGCTCACTTGTTTGTATGGAATGTACTGAGAGCGGTTCTCATGGGGGAGGGAACTCCCATTCTCTTGGCAATGGATTTTGTACCTTCTGTTTGTATCCTTGGGGTCACAGCTTGCAGGGTTGATGTGCATTCTTCAACTTTCTCTCTTGGCTCAGATCTGAACCATCGGATTTCTTGATAAACTTCTGTCCTTTAACTTTCCTTCTGGATGGAAGCCTCTGTGGAAAGCTGGCTCCAAATTGGCCATCTTGCCTCCACCCCCTGAGACCTTTACATCTTTCATTTTATCTGAGTTCTTTATGATGCAGTGTAAGTTGTAAAGAACTGAAAGAAATGT
>CAUYON010209175.1:0-30573 GCA_963573935.1 Arctocebus calabarensis | reverse complement strand
TGTAGTCCCAGCTACTTGGGAGGCAGAGGCAGGAGACTTGCTTGAGCCCAGGAATTGGAGGTTGCTGTGAGCTGTGATGCCACAGCACTCTATCCAGGGTGACAGCTTGAGGCTCTGTCTCAAAAAAAAAAAAAAAAAAATCCCTTGGAATGCTAGAATTTGAAAACTATGTCAGCCAGATCCAAATAGAAGGATATAGCTTTCCCTTTTCCCACTACTTTATTCTTCAGGTGAGTTAATCTCTTCTTTAGAGGAAACAAATTTCACCAACTTGCTGACCCCCATCCAACTGCACCCAAGTCCTTCCTCCCTGTTTGTGGACCCACCTATTCCAATCGTGCCTGGAGCCTTCTATAGCCCAGAAGCATGGACATTTTTTCCCTTATGCTCAAGTCTCTCCTAGCTTTTCATAAAACACTCTCCAATAACCTGCCTCCTCTCCATTTTACTACCATTCATTCCTCAACCCACCACAATCTGGTCTGACTGTTAACACATAAACCATACTCTCAATTTCATAACCCACTGAGCCACTTCAACATCATAATCTAAGGTTATTCTTAGGTACATGAGGATACTTCTCAGCTGCCACTCCCATTTCAACTGTTTCCCAGTCTGGTTTCCAACACAGCTCACTTCTGTTCTACTCTTGCCTCTCCACCCTCCAGACTTCATTCTTCAATGTTCAGCATCCTAAAGTCTCTGCCTGTAAGCCAGGGTAGATAGCACAAGGAAAAACCAAACAAGCAATCTAATGGCTACTACTAGGGAAGTTCCCATAACCACAAGCAGAATGGAATACAATTATATTGGCTGGAGTACAGGGCACGACCGTCAATTTTTGAGAGGTCAAGGTGCACATGCATGTAGAAAAGATGGGTGTTCCTCACATAAGCACTGCCTTTTCACTCCAAGCATTTTCTCTATAATGGCCTTCACAAAGTAACAGAGAGAACAATGATTTTTTGGTTGTTGTTGCAGTTTGATCAGGGCCGGGTTTGAACCCACCACCCTCAGTATATGGAGAAGGCGCCCTACTCACTGAGCCACAGGCGCGGCCCGGGAACAATGATCTTGATTAAACTTAACCAGCTCAGTGGCACCCAAGATGAAGTTAGCAATTGAGCCTACTTTTTCCAAAAAGCTTTCAAATGCCTCAATATAATAAGACCCAGAAAATGGAACCTCTGCTGCTGGGTAGAAACATCTCCTTATCATGCTTACCAACATGATCACTATGTGACAGCCTGATCAATGACCTATTAGGTCTAGAAAAGTGATTCTTCCAAGGGACCACCACCGTAGAAAGGAAGGTGGTATTCACCATGGTGCCCAGGAACTCAGAAGTTTGAACCAGATAACTCAGTTCAGCCATTTCAGCCACACAACTCTAGATCATCACAAATACTGAAAATCAGCAAACTAAATAAAGTCCAGCTGCATGTGACTCATCCCGTAACTCACTTAGCAGAGTGATGGAGGAAATCGTGTGGACACTTACGGTGTGTGATGTGCTCGAGGAGAGTGCTCCATGTGCAGAGAGGCTGCTCTGATGGCTGGAGAGTGAACTAGAAGACAAAAGAGAGCACCACGTGTCCACCCAAACAAATCACTCCACACACATGAGGCTCCCTCGGTCCAATGAGCTCGATTTAACATTGTCCCTAATCCCTAGGGAAGCCCCAGCTCCAGATCCACCATTTCTTATCACCTCAAAACCCAGTTACGGCATCCTGGGGCTTAGAAATGACCTAAAAGGTAGGCTGCCATGAGATCTAGTACATCCTAACCTGGGAAACCCTCATAGCCAACTTTAGTCAACTATGCCCACCTGCTCATTAGACTATAAAAAGTAAAAATGGGTTACATCAAGAAATTGGAGACCCCATTAAATTTCTGAATGAGGGGGAAATGAGGACCCTAGGTTCAACCCCATATGCCAGAGTCAGAGCCTGAACTCCCAATAAATCCAGAGTTCAAATCAAATACTTCTGCTCCTTGCTGGTTGAAGAGAGATGGCAGAGAACTCTACTCAGAAGACATAATTAACAAACCCATTTCCCTGTACCCTGTTCTAATAACTTTGAAACCATGACAAGTGTAAGTCAGACACTTGCCAGAAATACAACATCATTCTGACTTCACCTCACAGTGACATGGGCCTGGATCTAGGAGGAGAGGCCAGGCTCATGGCCCCCTGCTGGGGTCCAAGAAGTGTACAGGGAGCTCCGGGCCTCACCCTAATTCCTAAGGAACCCAATGCTCTATGCCAGCAGAAGTATTAAAAGCAGGCAAGGTTTTATTATCTGGTGGTCTTTAGACCTGATCTGACCAAAACCTAAGGTACAGTATTAATGCAAAAGACCAGGACATCATGCCAGAGTCAACAAGTGTATTTTGTTCATGGGAACCACCTTCTTTAGGAGTTCCAGGACTTTGCTCCAACATATTTCTCTGGGCCAACATTTCCCCCATACCTGCTAAGCTGAGAGAGGGGGTTGCTGGACAGGTCCCCAGTATGATGGGACGCAGAGGGCAGAAGTGCAGTACAAGAAGTGGTGCTGGGCAGGGCACCCACAGATGAGAGGGTAGAGGGAGGGTCTGCTGTCTTTGGAGCTGGAACGGATGAAGCAGCTGTAAGAAACAGATCTATTTAGCTCCAAAACCATTCCTAAGTATCTGAAATAAGCTCGATATCTTGTGACGTGTCAGGCGCATCTGAGACATACACAGTTACATTCCCTGGGGAATGTACATAAAGTATTATCACCAGACAGCCCTGTGTCAGACAAGACTACCAAAAGGGCACTTATTGGTCAGACACACAAGACTCAGGCAAAAAGTAAGAAATCACACCTTTATTATTAAATCTGTCCTTTGATGTGAACATAATTCTCCCACCTGAAGGAACCTGGTACTTAGATGCACCAAGAAAAAGAGGTGCTGAGATTTATATGCATAATTATAAAATGAGAAAATTTTTTCTCAAAAGATACAGCAAGGGAAAATGAAGAACTGATGGATAACATCACCCAAGAATGCATCTACCAAATGAGGCCGATACTGCCAAAAGTCATGGCCATGTTAGGGCGGGAAAAGGTTGAGAACCTTGTGGAGAGATACATATGCCTAAAATCTGCAGAAAGAGTAGACACCTACGTTTTCTCTTTCTTTTTGTTGAGACAGAGCCTCAAGCTGTCACCCTGGATAGGTTCCCTCACAGCAACCTCCAATTCCTGGGCTCAAGCGAGTCTCTTGCCTCCGCCTCCCAAGTAGCTGGGACTAAAGGCACCCGCCACAATGCCTGGCCATTATTTTTGGTTGCAGCCGTCATTGTTGTTTGGCTGGCTCGGGCTGGATTCGAACCCGCCAGCTCAGGTGTACGTGGCTGGTGCCCCAGCCCGTTGAGCCACAGGCGCTGAGCCCGTTTTTTTTTTTTGTTTGTTTGTTTTTTTGAGACGGAGTCTCGGTTTGTTGCCGTGGTAGAGTGCCATGGTGTCACAGCTCACAGGAACCTCTAACTCTTGGACTCAAATGATCCTCTTGCCTCAGCCTCCCAAGTAGCTGGTACCACAGGCACCTACCACAATACCCAGCTATTTTTAGAGACAGGGTCTCACTCTTGCTCAGGCTGGTCTCTAATTTCTAAGCTCAAGTGATCTGCCCGCCTTAGCCTCCCAGAGTGCTAGGATTAGGGGTGTGAGTTAGACACATACTTTTTTTTTTTTTTTTTTTGAGACACAGCCTCAAGCTGTCACCCTGGGTAGAGTGTTGCGGCATTACAGCTCACAGCAACCTCCAATTCCTGGGCTCAAGCAAGTCTCCTGCCTCTGCCTCCTAAGTAGCTGGGACTACAGGTGCCCGCCACAACGCCCAGCTATTTTTGTTTGGGTTGCAGCCGTCATTGTTGGTTGGCCATTATTTTTGTTACATGGCTGGCGCCTTAGCCCGCTGAGCCACAGGCGCCGAGCCTAGACACATACTTTTAAATCATAGTGAGAATTTCCGTGGCATGTGCATGAACAGATTAATCCTAGAGCATGTAAACAAGGATTGTAAGACTTCAGAAAGGATATAGATACAATCAATGCTTGCTATGGAAAAGACTCAGTTTTCATGCTGTCTGCACAGAAACTCAGATATGTGCTTGGAAATAAAACATCATTGTCTTTTCCAGTTAGGGAGGAGGAGCAACCTTGACCCTCCTGTAGGACACCCTCAGAAGCCACTGGCAAGCATCTGAGTCTCTAAAAGAACACACACTTAAGTCTACTTCTTTTATTGACAGTCTATTCCAAATATGAAATCTGTTTTTAGAAAAACCAAATCACACTGCAGATACACCTCACTAAAAACTAAGACCCCAAAGGGTATTGCCCTGAGCTTTGGATGACAATGACATAACAGGTTTACAGCACACTTTCCTCTCTCTCAAAGAAGAAAAAATGGGGAGGAGAAGCGGGAATGGGAGAAGAAGAGAATAGGAGAATTAAAAACTTAATTTAAATGCATTCTACCTTCCAGATACGTCAATTCTTGGCCCTATGCCTGGACAAAAGAAACATGCAACAACTGATGCTAGAGGGAGAAGTTCCTCCGTCATCTGACAAAGCTCAGGGCTACCAATGTATCCCCAAACAGTCCTCCAAAACCAATTCCTGGTGCACCAAATGTGTCACTGCATTCCAACTGAGACTCATCCCTGGTCTATTAATGTTCTACAACCACAATTCTGAAAAATGATAATAAAAAAGTCTATCTGGGTTCAGCACCTATGCTCAGTGGTTAGGGCACTAGCCACTGAAGCTGGGAGGTTCAAACCTGGACCAGGCCTGCTAAACACCAATGACAACTACAACAAAAAAATAGTCGGGTTGTTGTGGTGGGTGCTCCTAGTCCCAGTTACTTGGGAGGCTGAGATAAGAGGATTGCTTAAGCCCAAGAGTTTGAGGTTGCTGTGAGCTGAGATGCCACAGCACTCTACTGAGGGTGACAAAATAACTGTGTTTCAAAAAAAAAAGTCTTTCTGCCTTCACATCCATTTGACATACTGAATGAAGAAAGCAAACCATGGGTGGCGCCTGTGGCTCAGTGAGTGGGGCGCTAGCCCCATATGCTGGAGGTGACAGGTTCAAGCCCAGCCCCCGCCAAAAACTGCCAAAAAAAAAAAAAAAAGAAAGCAAACCACTATAAACAATTACAGGAAAGCTACCCAACACAAAGGAAAGAAACAAGTAATGGGGATTCACCTGCACTATCTTTAGGGAACACTGAGGTGATAGTGTTCATTTTACTTTTCTTTTTTTTGGAGACAGAGTCTCATCATGTCGCCCTCAGTAGAGTGCCCTGGTGTCACAGCTCACAGCAACCTCAAACTCTTGGGCTTAAGCAATTCTCTTGCCTGAGCCTCCCAAGTAGCTGGGACTACAGGTGCCCACAATGCCTAACTATTTTTTGGTTGCAGTTGTCACTGTTTAGCTGGCCAGGGCTGGGTTCAAACCTGCCAGCCTCTATGTATGTGGCCGGCACCCTACTCACTGAGCTACAGGCACTGAGTCAATGGTGTGTGTGTGTGTATGCTCATTTTTCACCTGAACATCCACACTGAATATTTTATCTTGCTTTCTAACCAACTAGGACAATAATTTTTTGCTTTAAAAGTTCATCATACTATTAGTGTGACAGCCCTTTCACCAGCCTAGAACCTGTGTCATCATTTAAATGCATACTCCACATTGCACTTAGAATGTAGTCTGATTGGAGTAAGAATATGAAACTATCACCTTCTTCTTGCTGTAACTTTGACATTTCTACTAACACCATTAGCTTTCACAACTTCCATAGGAATCTCTAGTTGACCCTCTTAATCCTGCCAAGGAAAGAGAGGACTTGGTTTCACTTAACTTTTGAATGTGGCTTCTCTCTGTTCCAATGATGGATAAGAAGCAATTACCAGAAAAAATGTAAAAGGGCTATCGTGGAGAATAAGCCATTGGCCAACTGGTGTTTTCTACATCATATTAGCTATGCTCTTTCTCTCTTTAGCTTCCAACAGTCAGGGTGAGAATAGTTAACTGACATACTTACTGTCTAGCGTCTGCTGACTCCGACCACCTCCATGTCCATTCTATAAGGAACAGAAGAGAAAGTAAAATCAAATGATTACCTGAAAGACTTTCTACTGAGATTCTGAAACAAGCGCATGAAACATAATCAAGAAACAATGATCTGTTTCACTCTATTTCTAAATTGTCTCGAAAGGAGAGGCAATAAAACAAATTCTAATAAAACCCACATGATTTCCATTTCTGAAAACAAGATTTGGTATTTGGGAAAATAACAAGGATACAACATAAGACCCAAATCATAAGAAGCAATAAAACATTCCTAAAAAGTCCAAATATAAAAAGAACACAAAGTTCCCTTATAGTTAAAGTACCAAACGCCTTCATATCTTATGCAAGTTCTGTCCCCTGAGTCCTACTCAAGCATATCTTTCCAAATCACTTTTTAAAAAAAAAAGTAACTTCTCTACCAGAAGTTGCCATATTTTATATTACTAGCAAAATGGTTCTCAGAGAAAAAGAGGTATAACTTTGAAACCTGGCTTTTCTGATAGAGGTGGATGGAGAATAGATTAGAAAGTATGGTAGCACGAAAAACTGAAAACAACTAGTTGGAGCCAATCATAAGATTTTTTTTTTTGAGACAGAGTCTTAGTATGTTGCCCTCGGCAGAGTGCCGTGGTGTCACTGTTCACAACAACCTCCAACTCTTGGACTTAAGTCATTCTCTTGCCTCAGTCTCCCAAGTAGCTGGGACTACAGGTGCCCGCCACAACGCCCGGCTATTTTTCAGCTATAGTTGTCACTATTGTTTGGCAGGCCGGGATTTGGGCTGGATTTGAATCTGCCAGCTCCAGTGTATGTGGATGGCATCCCATCCACTGAGCTACAGGTGCCGAACCAACCGTAAGATATTTCTATGGAATTAGCTCCCAAGAAAAAGAATCCTCAGGAAAAAATCACTTTTGCTCCATAGCCTGAGCAAGGGATATGGCTGGGAGCAATCAAAAGTACAAACTGGGCTTTGCACCCACAGCTTAGTCGTTAGGGTGCTGGCCACTGAGCCTAGTGGTTTAGAGCCCGGCCCAGATGCCTGCTAAACAACAATGACAACTACAAACAAAAAAAAAATAGCCGGGCATTGTGGTGGGCAGCTGTAGTCCCAGGTACTTGGGAGGCTGAGCCAAGAGAATCGCTTAAACCCAAGAGTTTGAGGTTGCTGTGAACTCTGACACAATAGCACTCTACCAAGGGTAACACAGCAAGCCACTGTCTCAAAAAAAAAAAAAGAAAGAAAGAAAAAGTACAAACTAATTGGAACCAGTGGCACATGCCTATAATCTGAGCAATTTGGAAAGCTGCAGGAAGACAAATGATCACTTGAGCCTAGAAGTTCAAGGCTGCAGTGATCTATGGTCATACCTGCACTATAATCTGGTGTCAGAGTAAGACTCTGTCTCCAAAAGAAAAGAAGGAGGAGAAGGAGAAAGAAGGAAGGGAAGAAAAAGGAAGTTAAAGACGAGGGAATGAAAAGGAAAAGAAAGAGGAAAGGGAAGAGGAGGGGAAAGAAGAGAGAGGAGAGAGAGAAGAGAAAGAAAATAAAACAAGAAAAGAAAAAAGCAGGAAAGAAAGAAATATAGCCAATAAAATAGAACTACTAGGGGAAAAAAAAACTAAAGAAAAAATATTTTGGTCAGGGAAGGGGAAAGACAACAAACCTCACTAAATATATAAGTATAGGCAGAGGATAATCAAAGGTTTAGTCTTTTACCTCAGTCTAAACTAAGATCCACTCCCCACTGAATGTTACAGCAAGCAATGATGAGGCCACTACCCTCCATACTGGGCAACAGAGTGAGATCACCTCTTTTGGGGGAATAACACCAAACACTGAAGAACATTCCATTCGACCTTGAAAATCATTTCAAACGATGAACAAACTGACATAAAAGCGGGACATATTATTTAGGTTGGGGAAAATTCTGGGCACAAGAAAAGCAGGAGCAAAAGCAAAGAACAGTCAAGACAGCATAAATCTAGAGAAGAAATCGAAATCAATTAACTAAGCAAGAATGAGGAGAACAATGATCTGAGCAAGCAGAGTGGGAAGTCAAGTTAGAAGAGGAATTAAAGTGTCTTACAGATGACAGGGATTGCACTTGGATACAATATGGTCTGATTTATGTTACAGAAACAGAAAAGACCAACACTGTCCAAGAAAACTTTTTATGATAATGGACATATTCTATGTCCCGATGTCCCAGACTGTAGCCACAAACCATTATTTGGCTAATAAGGATTTACAAGGTGGCTAGTGTCTAAGGAATTGAGTGTTTAATTGTTTACTTAATGTTAAAGGTTTAAATAGCCACATGTGGCTAGTGGTTGCCGTATTGGCAAGTACAGCATAATACTTCATGTTAAAGATGACAGATCACAAATATGTGGCTTTTTTTGTTGTTGTTAAATGAGTAAACTCAAAATAATATGTAAAAAAATGATAGTAAGAGATTTTCATTATATAGAAAGCGTATAGAAGATGGTAACTGGCCAGGCATGGTGGCTCATTCCTAGCATTCTGGGAAGATGAGGCAGGTGGACAGCTTGAACTCAGGAGTTCAAGACCAACCTGAGCAAGAGCCAGACTCCTTCTCTACTAAAAACAAAAACTAACTGGGCATTGTGGAAAGCACCTAAAGTCCCAGCTACTTGGGAAGCTGAGGCAAGAGGATCCCTTGAGCTCAAGAGAATGAAGTTGCTGTGAGCTCTCATAACACCATGACATTCAACACCAGGGTGACAGACTGACTGTGTCTCAAAAATAAGCAAATGAATAATTAATCAGTTAATTAATTTATTTTAGAAAAGATGGTAATGACTCAGCTGACTTAGAAAAGCCCAATCTGTCTTGATGTCCATAACTCAATGAGTAGGGCACTGGCCACATACACCGAGCCTGATGGGTTAGAGCCTGGCCCAGACCTGCTAAACAATGACAACTGCAACCAAAAAATAGCCAGGTATTGTGGCAGGCGCCTGTAGTCCCAGCTACTCAGGAGGCTGAGGCAAGAGAATTGCTTAAGCCCAAGAGTTTGAGGTTCCTGTGAGCTGTGAGATCACAGCACTCTACAAGGGTGACACAGTGAGACTCTTTCTCCAAAAAAAAAAAGGAAAGCCAAATTCTAAACCAGTAGTATGGAAGATCAGAGAACAACCTAATTATTTATATCATTTGTATCTTCAAAGAACCATACCAAATACCTTAGCATGGAGGACTGACTTAAAATCTGCACAGCCCTAGACTGCCTTCCTAGCTTCTCTGCACAGCAAGATGATTTCCTCTTCCCAGCTTCTCCCACAAGGCTCTACACATCATCAAGAGGGAAACACATGGCTAGGCTAAGGTACTATAAAAAACAGATGGATCCAGTCAATGTAGACAAAGTGAATAAATGTGAGGCCAGCTTTCTCTTCCCATTAGGGTCTCAGAATACTAATGGACAAAAATATGCCCTATAAGAGAGAGATTGGAATAATATTCCCTGGGGAATCCATACAAGATCATAGCTACCCTATGACTATTGACACTGATGAGTACCAGTCAATTTACCCCATCAAGAAGAGGGGGCTGGGAGAGCTGGCTCATACCTAAAATCCTAGTATTATGGGAGGCTCAAGCCTGAACAAGAGGGAAATCCTGTCTCTACAAAAAAAAGAAAATTTAGCTGGGCTTCATGGTGTGCACTTGTAGTCTCAGCCACCTGGGAAGCTGAGGCAGGAGAATCCCTTTAGCCCATGAGTTAGAGGTTACAGGGAGCTACCCCACCACTACACTCTACCTAGACAACGCAGCAAGACTTGTTCCAGACAGGCCTGGGCAACAGCAACACCCAGGTCTTCAAAAAACAAAACAAACCTGTGTGCAGTGGCTCTCATCTGTAATCCTAACACTCTGGGGAGGCCAAACCCAGAGGATCCCTGGAGCTCAGGAGGTCCAGACCAGTCTGAGCAAGAGCTAGGCCCTGTCTCTACTAAAAAATAGAATAATGAGCCAGTTGTGTAGGTGCCTACCTGGGAGGCTAAGGCAGGAAGATCTCTTGAGCTCAGGAGTGTGAGGTAGCTGCAAGCTATGACACCACAGTGCTCTGGCCTGGGGCAACAAAGTAAATATTCTTTCACAAAGAAAAAAACCAAAACAGTAAGAAAAGGAACACCTTTCACAGATGTTAAAAAGGACAATAGGCTCGGTGCCTGTGGCTCAATGGGCTAGGGTGCCAGCCACGTACACCTGAGCTGGCGGGTTCAAATCCAGCCCTGCCCGCCCGGGCCCGACAAACAACAATGGTGGCCGCAACCAAAAAATGGCTGGGCATTGTGGTGGGCGCCTGTGGTCCCAGCTATTTGGGAGGCAGAGGCAGGAGACTCGCTTGAGCCCAGGAATTGGAGGTTGCTCTGAGCTATGATGCCACAGCACTCTATCCAGGGTGACAGCTTGAGGCTCTGTCTCTAAAAAAAAAAAAAAAAAAAAAAAAATGAGCTGCAATAAACAGCCTAGTGCAAGTGTCTTTATAATAAAAGTTACTTTTCCTTCTGGATAGATGCCCAGTAATAAGATTGCAGGATCGAACAGGAGGTCCATGTTGAGTTCTTTGAGGTTTCTCCATACTTCCTTCCAAAAAGGTTGTATTAGTTTGCAGTCCCACCAGCAATATAAAAGTCTTCCTTTCTCTCCACATCCGCACCAGCATCTGCAGTTTTGAGATTTTGTGAAGTGGCCATTCTCACTGGAGTTACATGATTATCTCAGGGTGGTTTTAATTTGCATTTCCCTAATAATTAGGGATGATGAGCATTTTTTCATATATTTGCTAGCCATAGCAAGAGAATCTCTTAAGCCTAAGAGTTGGAAGTTGCTGTGAGTTGTGATGCCACAGCACTCTACCCGGGTGACAAAGTGAGACTCTGACTCAAAAAAAAAAAAAGAAAGAAAGAAAGAAAGACCTCAGCACTGGTTGTGGCGAAGAAAATTCAATGCCATGCATGTGAAAATGTTGAACTATCCCTTTGTGAGTTCTGGGCACTAAGCAGCATGAAGAGCCAACACCCAGTTGTGATTCACTTGGAGAAGTGCAACCTACAGAAAGATGGGAGGGTGCAGATGATGTCCCACGGCTCTACTTCTTTCCTTTTTTTAATAACTTGTAGAGATTTCATTAAAGGTAGAAATTGCCCTTGATTCCAGAAGCACCTATTTGTGGTTTGTGATGGATTTTTGGGATGGAGGAGCAATGAATATTTGTTGTGCAGAAAGCCCAGGCGTTAAACTGACACCAGTTTATGCTTCAACTGAGCAGTGCCCTGACTTTCTTGCATAAAAACCAGATCAATCACCAAAATCTTAAGCCAGATAACATCCTGATTTCTCAAAGCAGGTTGAATGCCAGTTGGAGCATGGCTAATTTTTATCTAAGTAAAGTTTGTTCAGCCTCTGGGCAGAACCCAGAAGAATCTGTCAGTGTAAACAAGTGTTTCCTTTCCCTCAGCATGTGGAACAGATTTCTTCATGGCTCCCGAAGCGTTGGAAGGACATTACAAAGCAGAAGCTGACATCTTTGCTCTTGGGATTATCATCTGGGCAATGCTGGAAAGGATCACATTCATGGACACAGAGATAAAGAAGGAATTCCTGGGGAATTATGTAAAACAAAACTAAGATCCTGCCTGTTGGGGAATCTCTTCTGGAAAATCCCAAAATGGAACTTCTTATTCCTGTGAAGAAAAAGTCTATGAAAGGGTGAATGAAATAACTGATTAAGGAAATGCTGGCTGTCAACTCTCAAGATCATCTAGATACTTTTGAACTAGAACTTAATAGTACCAATTGCATTTAAAGGTAGCAGCTGGAAAACGTGACACATATTATTTGCAAATATCTTGAGTGATATGCTCCTTCTTGCCCCCAAGAAGTGTGTCATACACAGTGTGCCACCTTATGTGGCTGAAAAAAGAATATAAAAAACTGAACTCAGCGGAGCCCATAGTTCAGTGGGTAGGGCACTGGCCACATACTCCGAAGGTGGTGGGTTCGAATCCGACCCAGGCCAGCTAAAACAATAATGAGAACTGCAGCAAAAAAATAGCTAGGCATTGTGGTGGGCACCCATAGTCCCAGCTACTTGGGAGGCAGAGGCAAGAGAATCGCTTAAGCCCAACAGTTTGAGGTTGCATTGAGGGAAACATAGTGAGACTCTGTCTCAGAAAAAAGAAAAAAAGCTAAACTCCACCTTGTAAGGGTTTAGATTTTATTGTAGGGTATTTTTTTCCTCATTTTTCTTAAATCCAAACTGGCCTTTTTATTAGCATTTTTCAAATGTATATTACCAATGTGGGTGTAAATTTTTTTGGAATGATTATTGATAGAAGTTTGGCAGGGAAATTCTCTAACAGCCAAGGAAAGATGAGGTCTAGTTTTTTGTTTTTTTGAGACAGAGTCTCACTATGTTGCCCTCAGTAGAGTGCTGTGGCGTCACAGCTCACAACAACTTCAAACTCTTGGGCTTAAGCGATTCTTTTGCCTCAGCCTCCCAAGTAGCTGGGACTACAGGAGCCTGCCACAGTGCCTGGCTATTTTTTGGTTGCAGCTGTCATTGTTGATTTTAGCTGACCCAGGGCTAGGTTCAAACCTGCCAGATGTGATATATATGGCTGGTGCACTACCCACTGAGCTACGGGCGTCACTCAAGAAGTCTAGTTTTCTGGAAATATGTCTCTAAGTATTTTAGATATTCTTCATCAGTATTAGGAATTTCTGTGAAAGAAGAGGTTTCCATTCTCAAATGCAATCTTTGAAACTTTGTAAAGGATACATGTATGTATATACTTATGTATGTAAGTAAATGAATATGTGCTTTTTGCATTTCATATGGAGAAAATGCTAGTCTGTTACATTATTTGATGTAGGTTCAGGTTTTTGAGATTTGCTGGTGAAAGCAGTGACGAAAAATAAAAGAAGCTTCCCTCATTTTCTTTCTTTTTTTTTTTTTTTGAAACAGAACCTCAAGCTGTCACCCTGCATAGAGTGCCGTAGCATCACAGCTCACAGCAACCTCCAATTCCTGGGCTCAAGTGAGTCTCCTGCCTCTGCCTCCCAAGTAGCTGGGACTACAGGCGCCCATTACAATGCCTGGTCATTTTTAGGTTGCAGCCACCATTGTTGTTTGGCAGGCCTGGGCTGGATTTGAACCTGCCAGCTCATGTGTACATGGCTGGCGCCTTAGCCCATTGAGCCACAGGCGCCGAGCCAGCTTCCCTCATTTTCTTGCCATGTCCCTCCCTCTAATTAAATCATGTTAAGTTTTTTTTCCTGGGATCTGATCACACTTACTTACACAGCTAAGAGCACAGTAAGTAAAGCAAACAGACAAGCTTCAGAATGGGAGAAGATTTTTGCAGGTTATGTTTCCAACAAAGGTCTGATAACTAGAATCTATAGAGAACTCAAACTAATCAATAAGAAAAGAACAAAAAAAACCCCATTTCTATGTGGGCAAGATACTTGAACAGAAACTTCTCTGATGAAGACAGGTGCATGGCCTACAAACACGTGAAAAAATGCTCATCATCCTTAATCATCAGAGAAATGTAAATCAAAACCACTTTGAGATATCATCTGACTCCAGTAAGATTAGCCCACATTACAAAATCCCAAAACTACAGATGTTGGTGTGGATATGGAGAAAAGGGAACACTTCTACACTGCTAGTGGGAATGCAAGCTAATACAACCTTTTTAGAAAGAAGTTTGGAGAACACTCAAGGAACTAAAAGTAGAAGTTTGGAGAACACTCAAGAAACTAAAAGTAGAAGTTTGGAGAACACTCAAGGAACTAAAAGTAGAAGTTTGAAGAACGCTCAAGGAACTAAAACTACCCTTTGATCCTGTCATTCCTCTACTAGGTATATACCCAGATGATCAAAAATTATTTTACAACCAAGACATTTGCACCAGAATGTTACCTGCAGCCCAATTCATAATAGCCAAGACATGGAAACAGCCCAAGTGCCCATCAACCCATGAATAGATTAACAAATTATGGCATATGTACACCATGGAATACTATGCAGCCATAAAAAATATGGAGACGTCACATCTTTTATGTTTACCTGGATGGAGTTGGAACATATTCTTAGTAAAGTATCTCAAGAATGGAAAACAAAGTATCCAATGGACTCAGTACTACTATGAAATCAATATATAATCACCTACACGCTAATATGAATGGCAAAACATATCTATAGTCCGGAAAGTAGAAGGTAAGAGGAGAGAGAGGGGAGGGGAGGGGGATATGGGAGGAGGGAGGGTATTGACCTCACCTAATGTGCATGATGCAATGGTACATTTCAAAACTATTAAGAAATGAGTATAATTGTGATGGATGTTTTACTTAGTTCAATGTAAACACTTCACATTGTATATAAAAGCAGTACCCTGAACCTCATAAATGCATCAATGTACAAAGTTATGATTTAATTAAAAAAATAAAGAGATAATACTCATAGTGTGGCAAATGGGTAAAATATTGTCACAACAATGACTTTTTTTTTTTTTTTTTTGCGGTTTTTGGCTGAGGCTGGGTTTGAACCCACCACCTCCGGCATATGGGGCTAGTGCCCTACTCCTTTGAGCCACAGGCGCCACCCTACAACAATTACTTGTCAAGTATAAAAATTATTGATTTCATACAATCATTTGGTATCATCTGTGTCAAATACCAATAGACTGTTATTTCTCTGGAAGTTAAATTTTAACTTTATATCGTTGTTTCCGGTTTGTTTCCCTGAAAATGCAGATAGTTAAAAATCTAATGAAAGAATGCTTTCTTAAAACAAAACATTAACCTTTAAGTTAAACAGACTTTATGCTGTATCTAGGTTAACCTTCATAAAGCTCTAAAATCTTCATTCAAAAGTAAAATAAAATAATATTAGCATATTAAATTATGGACAGTTTGCATAATCTCAGTGTTTTTGAACTTCCACAACTTTAGGAATATTGCTATCATAATTTTCCCCCATTTAAAATGTGTTCAGAGGAAAATGGAAAGTAAACATTACAGGGTGGTGGCTGTGGCTCAAGGAGTAGGGTGCCGGCCTCATATACTGGAGGTGGTGGGTTCAAACCTGGCCCCGCCCCAAAGCTGCAAAAACAAACAAATAAAAATAAACATTACAAAAAAAGGGTAACACCTAAAATTTGTAACCTTTGTGTTATTTGATCTGAAAGTTTAAAATTTGGACTGAATGGTTTTATTGAAATAAAGCCCCTGAAAATGAAAAATCTTATACCTTTACAATCATTCTTGAGCTAACATAAGGATTCTTTTAGAAATTAGAGGTGGAAATACATTGGAATCTAATAATAATTGACCCTCTGGACCACCAAATAAGTTGAACACAGATCTTTTGTTTTGAGACAGAGCCTCAAGCTGCCACCCTGGATAGAGTGCGTGGCATCACAGCTCACAGCAAACTCCAACTTCTGGGCTCAGGCGAGTCTCCTGCCTCTGCCTCCCAAGTAGCTGGGACTACAGGCATCCACCACATGCCCGGCCATTTTTTGGTTGCAGCCATCATTGTTTGGCGGGCCCAGGCTGGATTCGAACCCGCCAGCTCAGGTGTACGTGGCTGGCGCCTTAGCCGCTTGAGCCACAGGCACCGAGCCTGAACATAGATTTTTCTAAGTGAATTGTGTTACTTTGAGTAAGAAAAAGCATCATTATAATGTCTTGCCCATAATGGGGCACTTCAGCAGAAATTCATAGGTGAGGTATGCCTGATCTTCATTTGTTTTTCAAACATCTGTGTGCTTGGGGCCACAGTTTCCTAAGTACATAGTTTCCTGCCTCATTTTAGATAGTTAACAATTATAATTTATTTTGAAAGATTTTTATCTGTGAGGTAAAATTCTTTCTTTCTTTGAGGGTAAGAGTAAGAGATGATCAGGAAGATTCTTCTGGAATTTTCTCAAGTCCTTGTATTCTTAAATAGCTTATGATACCCAGCAAAATAAATTCTTCTTTCTTCTTTCAGTGATAGATATTTATCACTGTGTGCTCAGGAATAAAGGTCATTTGATAAAATAACAATTTAAAAATGGCATTTAGGCCAGGCGCGGTGGCTCACGCCTGTAATCTCAGCACTGTGGGAGGCTGAGGCAGGAGGATTGCTTTAGCTCAGGAGTTCAAGGATTTTCTGAGCCAGAGTGTGACCCCGACTCGTGAAAATAAATGTAAAAACCCAGCTGGGCGCCGCAGCAATTGCCTATAATCCCAGTGGCCTCGGAGGCTGAGGCAGCAGGATGTCCACAGCTGGAGTCTGAGGTTGCCGTGAGCTACGACACCACTGCACTGTGCTCAGGGCATAGGGTAGAAATCTGCCTCAGCAACAACAACAAAAACCAAACCAAATAAAACAAAATGGCATTTAGGCTCGGCTCCTGTAGCACAGTGGTTATGGTGTTGGCCACATACACTGAGGCTGGTGGGTTCAAACCCAGCCTGGGGCAGCTAAACAACAAGGACAACTGCAACAAAAAAATAGCTAGGCATTGTGGCAGGTGCCCATAGTTCCAGCAACTTGGGAGGTAGAGGCAAGAGAATGTCTTCAGCCCAAGAGTTTGAGGTTGCTGTGAGCTGTGACACCACAGCACTCTACCCAAAGTAGCATAGTGAGACTCTGTCTCAAAAAAAAAAAAAAAATGGTAGGCAGTGCCTGTGGCTCAAAGGAGTAGGGTGCCAGCCCTATATACCTGAGGTGGTGGGTTCAAACCTGGCCCTGGCAGAAAAAAAAACTGCAAAAAAAAAAAAAAGACATTTAACCACAGGCCTTTTCTAGCCAAGAGTGGAAAATGATTAGCAATATTTGGAAATTCCTGGGCATTTGCTAAAGGAAGAAGGAAAGCAAGACTTGAGGCACAGTGCCTTGTTCATAATAGGTACTCAATAAGCAATTACTCCTCATAGAGTCTTTTGCTATGGTTATAATGTTTTATGAAATTTGTCTTAATTAAAAAAAGACCAAATATTTCAAATAAACTTATAGGCAGCTATGGCTGGTTAAAATATGGGGTTGTATAGTGAGTTCCTAGAATGGGGTTTTGCACTAGCAGTCACTTAGAAAGATGGGGTTCCTGTAAATTTTTGGTGCTAAGGGATACTTTGTCATGATGATGACGTAAGTGTTAAGTGTCTGATAAATAGCACACAGAATAGTTCTTTTTGCTGGTCTGTTTTTTCTCTTTGTTAAATTGTAAATTGTTATCAGTCAAACTATTGTAGCAGCTACAAACTAACTCACCAGCATGACAAAATGTCCAAAAAGTAAGTCATCAGTACTTCAGAAATGAAAGTAACTTTTGAAATTTACCTTCAAAATTGTCAGTATAGGGCGGCGCCTGTGGCTCAGTGAGTAGGGTCCTGGCCTCATTTACCAAGGGTGGTGGGTTTGAACCCAGCCCCGGCCAAACTGCAACAAAAAATAGCCGAGTGTTGTGGTGGGTGCCTGTAGTCCCAGCTACTTGGGAGGCTGAGGCAAGAGAATCACCTAAGCCCAAGAGCAGTAGGTTGCTGTGAGCTGTGATGCCACAGAACTCTACTGAGGTGACAAAGTGAGACTCTGTCTCACTTTAAAGAAAAAATTGTCAGTATACTTTATGAAGAATTTATAAAAGGGGGAAATGATTGTAATTTATTGTTCATAACAGTTTTTAAAAATAAAGTGAGTTTCAAAAAACAGGAAAAACAGCTTGGCGCCTGTGGCTCAACAGGCTAAGGCTGAGCTGGAGGGTTCAAATCCAGCCCGGGCCCAACAAACAACAATGACAGCTGCAACCAAAAAAAATGGCTGGGCGTTGTGGCGGGCACCTGTAGTTCCAGCTACTTGGGAGGCAGAGGCAGAAGACTCGCTTGAGCCCAGGAATTGAAGGTTGCTGTGAGCTGTTATGTCACAGCACTCTATCCAGGGTGACAGCTTGAGGCTCTGTCTCAAAAAAAAAAAAAAAAAAGGAAAAAGAAAAACAAATAGAAGTCATCCAAATTGAAAAGGATGTATTAAATTTGTAATACTCAAGTAACATTTGACTTCTGCACTTAAAAGAGATACTCAATGTGACTTGTATTCTTTTTTTATTGGTATATATTGGGTACTATATATTTTTGGGGGGACAGAATCTTACTTTGTCATCCTCGGTAGAGTGCTGTGAGTCACAGCTCACAGCAACCTCATCTGTTTGCAGATGACTTGATCTTATATATTGAAAACCCTAAAGACACCACCAAAAAACTGTTGGAACTAATAAATGAGTTTAGTAAAAAAGGTCGACATACAAAAATCAGTTGTGTTTCTGTACACTAACAATGAACTAGCTGCAAAAGAAATTAAAGAAATAATCCCATTTATAATAGTGTCAAAAAGAGTAAAATGCTTAGGAATAAATTTAACTAAGGAAGTGAAAGATCTGTGTACTGAAAACTATAAAACATTGATGAAAGAAACAGAAAAAGACACAAACATACGGAAAGATATCCAGTGTTTTTTGATTAGAAAAATTAGTATTGTTAAAATGTTAATAACAACTCAATGTACAGAGTTCCTGTTCTGACTTCAGGTAAGCTGGATCCTTCGACTCTTTCCCATTTTTCCTTTTCTTCCAGGGTTTCTTTGGGGGGTTCAGTAATTTCTATTTCAGAGCCCTCAGACGTAGCTCTCAATCTTTTTGTTTTACAGATGCTCACATTGCTTGTGCCCGTATTTAACTCACCTAGACGTTGTCTTCTTTCTTCTTTTGGCCTTTCTGCTTCCTTTTCTTTTTCTCATCTTCAGCTACTCTTAAGGATGGAATGGGCTTATTTTTTACTGTCATAGGAAATATGCTAGGTTTTCTTGGTGCTTCCTCTGGTGAGTTGTTAAGAAACTCAGTAGCATTAGCTGCTTGTTCTCTTGTTTTAAATTCCACCAAGACAAACCCCTTTGGACCTCCAGTAGACTTATAACATGGTGTACTTATATATAAACAACATCACAGGCGGCCCCTGTGGCTCATCAGGTAGGGCGCCAGCCCCATATACCGAAGGCAGCAGGTTCAAATCCGGCCTTGGCCAAACTGCAAAACACAAAAATAGCCGGGTGCTGTGGCAGGCACCTGTAGTCTCAGCTGCTCAGGAGGCTGAAGCAAGAGACTCGCCTAAGCCCAGGAGTTGGAGGTTGCTGTGAGCTGTGTGACGCCACGGCACTCTACCAAGGGCGATAAAGTGAGACTCTGTCTCTACAAAAAACAAAAACAAAAATCACATTTCCCAAATACTCTTTCAATCAATCCAGCTGTGACTAACATTTAGGGAAGTAACTCCCCATACACTGTCTGTTCATCCTCATCCTTTGGTCTTTCACCCAGAGGCTTTTTTCCCTTCTAATTCTGGTGCCTTCTATTAAATAATAAATAATAAATAATAAATCCAGCTCTATAACAGCTGCCTTTTTCAAAGCTCTGGTTATTAACTTCCAGTAAGTAATCTTTTCATTTTGTTAAAAGAAACAAGAAGTGATACAGAAGCATATCCATATCTAGATTTTTCTATCTGCTCTCGAAGAAATCTATTCTTGTAGAAGATTTGCATGCCCAAAACAGAAGTCTACTTGTGTAGACTTCCAGCACCTGTTTTCCTTGAGGCCATTTCTTCTTTGCTATTTCCTTTTTCTTTTCAGTGCTTTCTTCTCTTATTGCCTTTTCTTGATTTTTACTTTAGTTTCCATTCTCCATTCAACCATTCAATTCCCAAAACACAGGGTCCAGTACTGTGACCTCCACCCCTTCTAGTCTTCTGATCCTAGTAGTCATGGTTACTTCCTTGTCATACAATGAGTCATACAATGAACCTCTGAAAGTGTGTGACATATATATACAGAGGGTGCCAAAGCACATTTTAAGAAAGTAAAAAACATTTGTAAGAAACATATTTAAGAAAGTAAGTAACATTTGACTTCTGCACTTAAAAGAGATACTCAATGTGACTTGTATTCTTTTTTTATTGGCATATATTGGGTACTATATATTTTCTTTGAGACAGAGTTTTACTTTATCACCCTTGGTAGAGTGCTGTGCTGTCACAGCTCACAGCAACCTCAAACTCTTGGGTGATTGAGAGTCGCTTAAGCGATTCTCTTGCCTCAGCCTCCCAAGTAGTTGGGACTACCGGCACCTGCCACAATGCCCGGCTATTTTTTTTTTAGAGACAAGGTCTGACTCTGGCTCAGGCTGGTCTCGAATCTATGAGCTCAGGCAATCCACTAGCCTTGGCCTCCCAGAGTGCTAGGATTACAGGCATGAGTCACTGCATCTGGCCTGGGTACTACATTTTTAATACAGTTTGTTATTTTCTTAAAATGTGTATACCTTTTTTTAAATCCTCTCTGTGTAGATATATGAATATATTTTAGCTCTTAAAAAAGTTGAACTGGCTTGGCACCTGTAGCACAGTGGTTATGGCGCTGGCCACATACATCGAGGCTGGCAGGTTCGAACCTGGCCCAGGCCGGCTAAACAATAATGACAGCTGCAACAAAAAATAGCCAGGCGTTGTAGCGGGTGCCTGTAGTCCCAGCTACTTAGGAGTCTGAGGGAAGAGAATTACTTAAGCACAATAGTTGGAGGTTGCTGTGAACTGTGATGCCATGTACTCTACCGAGGGTGACATAATGAGACTGTCTCAAATAAATAAATAAATAAATAAATAAAGTTGAACTCATAGAAACAGAAAGTAAAGGAATGGTTGTTAGGGACTGGAGGACGATAGGGGAAAAAGGAAAATGTTGGTCAAAGGGTACAAAGATGAATAAGTTCTGCAGACCTCATGTACAGCATGGTGACTATAGCTAATAATAATGTATACTTGGCAGCACCTGTGGCTCAGTGAGTAGGGCGCCCGCCCCATATACCGAGGGTGGCCGGTTCAAACCCAGGCCCAGCCGAACTGCATCAAAAAATAGCTGGGCATCGTGGCGCGCACCTGTAGTCCCAGCTACTTGGGAGGCTGAGGCAAGAGAATCGCCTAAGCCCAAGAGATGGAGGTTGCTATGAGCAGTGACTCCACAGCACTCTACCGAGAGTGATAGAGTGAGACTCTGTCTCTACAAAAAGAAAAAAGTATACTTGAAATTTACCAGGAGAGTAGATTTGAAAGGTTCTCACCACATCCATAAAATTGTAACTATGTGAAGTGATGGTTAAGTTAATTAGCTTGATTATGGTAATTATTTCACAATATATACATATGTATATAAAAATCACATTGTACACCTTAAATGTATACAACTTTTCTTACCTGTCAATCATAGCTCAATAAAGCTAAGAAATAAAGACATGTATTTTTAAAAAGTCATAAGTTTAATTACATACAAATAAAAAAGCTTCTGTATGACAAAAGATACTATAAATAAAACTAAAAAGCAAGATAATAGATGGGAAGTAGAGAGTTTTAACATATGTAACAGAGAATGGAGTATTGATGTGGAAATGTGTAAAGCACTCACTCCTACCATCAGTGGGAAAAACCCAAATAGCTTCCAATGACAGGGTCAAGATCACATAGAGGGAAATCAGTCCACATGGCCAATAAACAAACATGCAAATAGATTATACCAGGGTCTGAAAAATGCAAATTAATACAATAACAAGATACCAATGGATAGAAATTGATTGGATGGTGAATTTCAGTTAGAAAAATTTTCCACTATGATCCAGTACAAGGCAAGGATACCCACTCTTGCACTCCCTTCAACACAGTACTGTAAGAATAGTCAGATAAGAAAAAGAAACAAAGGCTTGGTGCCTGTGGCTCAATGGGCTAAGGCATCAGCCATGTACACCTGAGCTGGCGGGTTTAAATCTAGCCCAGGCCCGTCAAACAACAATGACGGCTGCAACCAAAAAATGGCCGGGCGTTGTGGCAGGTACCTATAGTCCCAGCTACTTGGGAGGCGGAAGCAGGAGACTTGCTTGAGCCAGGAATTGGAGGTTGCTGTGAGCTGTGATGCCATAGCACTCTATACAGGATGACAGCTTGTGGCTCTGTCTCAAAAAAATAAAAAAAAGAAAAAGAAAAAGAAACACAGATACCCGTAGCCCATTACAGTGCCAGCCACATACACTGAGGGTAGCGGGCTGAAACCTGGCCCGGGCCTGCTAAACAACAATGACAATTGCAACAAAAAATATCTGGGCATTGTGGCAGGCGCCTGCAGTCCCAGCTACTTGGAAGGCTGAGGCAAGAGAATCGCTTAAGCCCAAGAGTTTGAGGTTGCTGTGAGCTTTGACACCACAACACTCTACCAAAGTGTGGTGAGATTCTGTCTCAAAAAAAAAAAAAAAAAAAAAAGGAAAAAGAAAAAGAAACACAAGCCATCCAAATCAGAAAGAAGGAAATAAAATTATCTCTATTCGTTGATGATACAATTCTATAAACAAGAAACACCATAGATTTCACAAACACACACAAAAAACCTCTTAGGACTAATAAATGAATTCAATGAAGTTGCAGGGTACAGAATCAACATACAAAAAACTGTTAACATTTTTATATACAAACAGCCACCTAACAGAAAGGAATCAAAAAAAACAATCCATTTACAATAGAATTTAAAAAAATAAAGTAGCCAGGAATAAATTATCCAAGGAGATGAAAGGTTTGTGCAAACCTTTCACCCCAAACTATAAATCTCTGATAAAAGAAATTGAGGAAGACACAAATCAATGGAAAGATATCTGATGCTCATAGATAGGAAGAATTAAGAATGTCCATAGTACCCAAAGCAATCTACAGATTCAACGCATTCCCTATTAAAATCACAATGACATTCTTCACATAGATATAGAAAAATAGTCCTAAGGTTTATATGGAACTTTAAAAGATCCTGATTAGCCAAAACAATTCTGAGAAAGAAAAATAAAATTCAAGGCACCAAACTTCCTGACTTAAAATTATATTACAGGCTCGGCGCCTGTGGTTCAATGGGCTAAGGCGCCAGCCACATACACGTGAGCTGGCAGGTTCAAATCCAGCCCTGCCCACCGAACAACAATGACGGCTGCAACCAAAAAATGGCTGGGTGTTGCGGTGGGTGCCTGTAGTCCCAGCTACTTGGGAGGTGGAGGCAGGAGACTCGCTTGAGCCCAGGAATTGGAGGTTGCTGTGAGCTGTGATGCCACAGCACTCTATCCAGGGCAACAGCTTGAGGCTCTGTCTCAAAAAAAAATTATATTACAAACCTATAATAATCAAACTGTATGGTACTGGCATAAAAACAGACAAAAAACAATGAAACAGAATAGAGTCCAGAAATAAATCCAAACAACTAATTTCTGATAAGGGGGGCACTGAGGAACCTCAAGGGAAAAAGGATATTTTCTTCAATAAATTTTGCAGAGATTTCCACATGCAAAAGAACACAATTAGACCCTAAACTCATACCATAAAGAAATCAACACAAAATGGATAAAAGACTTAACACCTTGACCAGAAACTGTAAAACTCTGTAGAAGAAAACAGAGGAGAAAATTTCCTGGACATCAGTTTTGGTAGTTGATTTTCTGGATATCACATAACAATCTCAGTCCACAAAAGCAAAAATAAATAAATAGGAAAAGTTTTAAAAAAGTTTTACTCGAGGGTGGTGCCTGTGGCTCAAAGGAGTAGGGTGCCTGCCCCATATGCTGGGTTCAAACCCAAACCAGCCCCAGCCAAAAACTGCAAAAAAAAAAAAATAATAATAATAATAAAAGTTTTACTCAAAACTAAAAGTTTCCATACAGCAAAGGCAAGAGTTAACAAAAGGAAACAGAACCCTACGGATTGGGAAAAAAAATATATTTTAGTTCTGGAGATCTATTGTACAGCATGGTGCCTATAGTTAATAAAAACACTGTGTATTTGAAAATTGCTAAAAGAGTAGGTTTTAAATGTTCTCACTAGAAAAAAATAAGTATGTGAGGTGATGATATGTTAATTAGCTTGATTTAACCATGGCACAATGTGTACATATACATCCATATGTAAATAAAATACAACAAAAGAAATAAAAGGCATATGTTAAAAAAATAAAACAGCATCCAGTCCTGTTGGATGAATATCATATTAGATATGTACAACCCTGCCTGCCTAAGTTTTCCTATTTTTCTGTAGACAAAGGGTTGGGGAGTGGGAGGCTGTGTGTGTGTGTGGCAGAGTCTTGCCCTTGCTCAGGCTGGTCTTCAACTCCTGAGGTCAAGTGATCCTCCCACCTAGGCCTTGCAAAGTGCTAGGCTTATAGGCATGGGCCACCACCCTGGCTGGGACTCTTTTTATTTTTACACAATGATAATAAATTTACATATTGGTTAAAAAACTAAAAAAGAGTTGCTTTTGGAGAAAGTCTTGTGGTCCCTCAAAAACTTAAACACCAAAGGAACTTATGACCCAGCAATCCTATTGCTGAATATGTACCCAAGGTACTTGAAAACATGTCCGTACAAAACTTGTATACCAATGTTGTTAGAAGATTATTCATAATAGCCCAAAGTGGAAATGATGACTCAAATGTGCATCAGCTGATGAATGAATAAACAAAATGTGGTATGTCTCTGCAATGGAATATTTTTGTTTTAGAGATGGGGTCTGGCTGTGTTGCCCTGGCTGGAATACCATGGTCATTTACAGGCATTACAGTACACTACAGCCTGGAGTCTCCCGGGCTCAGCCTTCCAAGCAGCTGGGACTACAGAGGTGCCATCATGCGTGGCTCACCTTTCTTTCTTTCTTTTTTTTTTTTGAGACAGAGCCTCAAGCTGTCACCCTGGATAGAGTGCTGTGGCATCACAAGCTCACAGCAACCTCCAATGCCTGGGCTCAAGCGAGTCTCCTGCCTCCGCCTCCCAAGCAGCTGAGAGCACAGGCCCCCCCACAACGCCCAGCTGCTTTTTTTTTGGTTGCAGCCATCATTGTTGTTCAGCAGGTCCGGGCTGGATTCGAACCCGCCAGCTCAGGTGCACGTGGCTGGCGCCTCAGCCCGTTGAGCCACAGGCACCAAGCCCTGGCTCATCTTTCAATGGAATCTCATTCAGCCATTAAAAAAGAGTAAAGGGTTGATTTGTGCTACATGATGAACCTTGAAAACATGCTAAGAGAAGGAAGCTAGTCATAAAACACCATGGACAGTTCATATGATTCCATTTATAGGAAATGTCCAGAAGAGACAAATCTAGAAACAGAAAGTAAATTAATGGGTTCCAGGAACTGGGAAAAGGTTAAAATGGGGAGTGACAACTCAGGGGCATGGAGTTTCTTTTAGGGATGAGAAAAATATTCTAAAATTGATTATGCCGGTGATGGCACAACTTTGAGAATATAGTGCTAAAACTATTGAATTGCACATTTAAAAATGGTGAATATTATGATAATGTGAATTATATCTCAGTTAAAAAGTTATCCAACAAAACCAAACCAAACCACTCCACAATAGAAGAATAAAGTGGCAGCGAGAGAAACAAACAACAACAAAACAACCAAAGACGGAGCAGGAGAAGGAGAAAGGAAGGGGAAAAGAAAGAGAAGGGAGGGGAGCGGGAACAGCTTGAAGAGGAGGCGCCCTTGGAACTGGTCTTACAGGGCATGTAAATGCCTATCTGGAGAGGCCAAGGGTCCCCAGAAGACGGTGGGCACAGCACTGCAGAGATGGAAAAGAGCCGTGTGCCTGGGGATCCCTGAGGTCAGGTTGACCCCAGCAGAAGGAGCAGGAAGGCGGGTGGGCCTGAGCCTCTGCCTTCCCCTGCACTCCCCTGCCCCAATCAGGGTGCCTGCAGAGTGGGTGGGGCAGGTGCCATGGTCATCCAGCCGCAGGAGGGCTAATACAGCAGGGGGTCACTGTCACCGGGCCTGTCCCAGCGGCACACTGTGCTAGTTAGAACGCTAGGAAAGAGGCAGGCTGCTGTTAAGTTTCACTTTCCTGGAAATCTGAGATTTACAGCTACCCCTTCTGAGGAGAGGTCAGGGGATTAAAGCAATCAGAGAGAGTATGTAGTGAATCATTATCACGAGGATTCTTAAACACAGTAAAAGGAAAATACAACTGTAATCAATGATTGAGTTACTATAAACAGAAAGCCGGACTGGGTCCAGGGAGCTGCTACGGGGTTTTCCTTGAGGCTAGGGGAAATTCCCTTGTCCACACAACTTTCCTGTCCGGCTTTCAGTTAGATCTCAGTCTAGAGATAATAAGCCCTCTCCCCAGGGACCAGGTCACTGGGTCACCTGCTCTGCCCCTGCCATTACACGCAGGGCTTCAGCGTGCTATCCTCTGTGGGGCCCCCATTAGGACATGTACCTTGGTTCCCTAACTGACACCTCTACCCTCTCCCAAACCCCAGATGCACGCAGAGGCTTGGCACCCGCTGATCAGATGTTTAGGAAATTCCACTTGGGAGAAGTCCACAGGCAAGGCCTGGGGGTTGGAGGAGATGATTCCAGAGCCCAGGAGCAAGGGAAAGAGAGCCAAGCACTGTCCCATCCTCCTGGCCAGAACAGGGTCTGCAGCCACTGCCCTGTCCCCCAATCAAGGAAAGTAACAGTAGGTTCCCCCAGAAGCCTGGAGGTGGTGCCTCTGTGACTTTCTGGTGAAGCCAACCTGCCCCTCTCAGATTTGCATGAAGTGGGGAGGGGAGGCATAGCAGGTGGGAATAGTCTCATTTTATAACCAGGAAAACAAAGGCCCAGAGACTGTCTGACTCGCCCAAAGCCACACAACAGTCCACGGCACTGGCAGGACTAGTCTTGCTGCAATCCCAGCCAAGAGACCCTTCTGCCTCAGGCTGAGCCCTCTGTGGCTTGACATGGACACAGATCAACTGCATGGTCCCCATCTATCCCCAAGTTCCCCCCCCAAAAAGCCCAACTTGGACACATACAAGTTTGAAATGAAAAGACTGACCACAAGAGGGGAGCCCTTCCTAGCCCCCCTCCCCGCTCTAATCCTCTCTCTGGATTTCTCTTCAGGAGCCTTCCTGACTCCCTCTGATCCACTTAGATTCTGCTGACTGTGGAGAGACTCAAGGAAACTTTGGCTCCTCCCCTGTTCACTTAGAGCAGTGTTTTTAAGCTCCCCACCCCACAGGGTAGCAAAGAGAGATTTTATTTAGGAAGAAGAAAGAGAAAAAAGGTAGGAAAGACTGTTTTTAACCTTTTTTATCTCGTGGCACACTTGAACCTAAACTTCCACGCGTGGCATGCTTAAATTATGTTGACCAAATAAAAGAGTGAAAAAAAAGGATATACCTCTTTTGATTTATTTATTAACAAAAACAAAATGCACTATCATGGCCAAAAAATAAAACTCAACAAATTTATTATAATTTGTAATAAAAAGATAACAATTAAAATTCTTTTAAAAACTTATTTACTTTTCTCCTTGTTATAGTTTAACATTTAATGAGATATCTGAGCTTGACTTTTTTAAAAATATCTTCTTTGCAAGGTCAAATGATGGACAGGTATACTCTTAAATCTTCTTCCAAGAATTCTAGCTGTGGCTCGGCTCTTGTGGCTCAGTGGGCTAAGGCGCCAGCCACGTACACCTGAGGTGGCAGGTTCGAATCCAGCCCAGGCCCGCCAGACAACAATGACGGCAGCAACCAAAAAATGGCCGGGCGTTGTGGTGGGTGCCTGTAGTCCCAGCTACTTGGGAGGCAGAGGCAGGAGACTCGCTTGAGCCCAGGAGTCAGAGGTGAGCTGTGATGCCACAGCACTCTACCCAGGGTGATAGCTTGCGGCTCTGTCTCAAAAAAAAAAAAAAAAAAAAGAATTCTAGCTGTGATGAATTTTTGTGTTTAATATAATTCATTGCAGAAAAGCTCACGTCACACAAATATGATATTGAGAATGGAAGAAGTATTTCTATTGCTTTTTGGGTAATATTTGGAAATTCACCCTTGAGAGATAACCAAAAGGTTGTAATATCTGTTGTTGAATATTTGAGTTGCAATCCTCTGTCATTTCTTATTTCTGTTAACTCTTCCTCTTCTGTAATATTTAAATTTAAATTTGCTAATGTACACACGCTTAAAATAAAGGGATTTCTCATCTAATCCAGAGACATTACATCAAGTATAGGTGCAGGAAAATATTTTTCAAAATTTGTGTACAATAAACCTAAAGTTTGTAAAATTTGTTCAATAAGAGTTTTATCCAGTTTACCCCTTTTCACTAGTTCAAAAATTTCTACTGCATTTTTTCTTTTAATCTTTTCCTTCCAGGGAAGTCATTTTTATCTGAAAGCATTAATTTTATCTGTAGATATGAGAATATTTTTATGATTTCCCTGCATACTCTTAAGAGTATTCAAACACTGAAATAAATCTGCAAGAAATATGACTTCATTACACCAAACCTTGTCACAAAGTAAAACGTCTAATTTAGAAATATGCATTTTTAAAAAGATTGATACTTTTTCTTTTAATGCACAAAATCTTCATAGAACTCTTCCTTGAGATAATATTCTTACTTCCATAATATAATAACAGCTGTGTATGAGAAGCAGTCATTGAAGAATATAATTCTTTTAATAATCTTGATTGCAATGGCCTGCTTTTTATGTATATATAAATAATAATTCTAATAGTGTCATTTAGGATCTCTTGTAATTCAGGCACTAATGATCTTCTCTGTGTAGAAAATGGTGCATAAACATAATTTTTGGATTCTTTGTCTGTGCAAGTGTAACAAATCGTTTTACACCTCTGGACATGGACGGGGCTCCATCTGTACAAATACTTCTGTAGGAATTCCAAGACAAGTTATTAATTATTGATCAAATGGAAAATATCTTGGCCTTTTGTTTTTGTTTGGAGTGGTTGACAAAGTAAAGACCGTTCTATGATTTCTGCTTTATAGACAAATCTACTGAATGCTAAAAGTTGAAGTTTACCAGTGATATCAGTAGATTGATCCAACTGAATTGCAAACTTGTTTACTTCTTTGAGGTGAGATATTACTTGAAATTCTATATTTTTAGGCTCGGCGCCTACAGCTCAGCAGCTAGGGCATTGGCCACATACACTGGAGCTGGTGGGTTCAATTCCAGCCCGGGCCTGCCAAACAACAATGACAAACAACAATGGCCAGGCATTGTGGCGGGCACCTGTAGTCCCAGCTACTTGGGGAGGCAGAGAAAAGAGAATCATTTTTTTTTTTGGAGACAGAGTCTCAAGCTGTCACCCTGTATAGAGTGCCATGGCATCATAGTTCACAGCAATCTCCAATTCCTGGGTTCAAGCGAGTCTCCTGCCTCCGCCTCCCAAGTAGCTGGGACTATAGGCGCCCGACACATACCCAGCCATTTTTTGGTTGCAGCCGTCATTGTTGTTTGGAGGACCCAGGCTGGATTCAAACCCACCAGCTCAGGTGTACGTGGCTGGTGCCTTAGCCCATTGAGCCATAGGCGCCGAGCCAAAAAGAGAATCATTTAAGCCCAAGAGTTTGAGGTTGCTGTGAGCTGTGATGCCACAGCACTCTACCGAGGGCAACATGATGAGATTCTGTCTCAAAAAAAAAAAAAAATGGCTCAGCGCCTGTGGCTCAATGGGCTAAGGTGCCAGCCACATACACCTGAGCTCGCGGGTTCGAATCCAGCCCGGCCCGTCAAACAACAATGGTGGCTGCAACCAAAAAATGGCTGGGCGTTGTGGTGGACGCCTGTAGTCCCAGCTACTTGGGAGGTGGACGGAGGCAGGAGACTCGCTTGAACCCAGGAATTGGAGGTTGCTGTGAGCAATGATGCCACAGCACTCTATCCAGGGTGACAGCTTGAGGCTCTGTCTCAGAAAAAAAAAAAAAAGAACAAGAAAAAGAAAGAAATTCTATATTTTTAGATAAGTCTTAAGATGCTAAGAAACTGTATTATCTGAAAGCAGAAAATTTTTTTAATTTCCTTTTCATATTCTTCTCCATACACTGTTTTTACATTTGCCACAGAGGGTTGGTAAAATAACAGACCCTGAAATTGTTTGAGAGTTCATTTTCCTAGCTATGATTTCTGCACCTTCTTGTGATTTAATCTGATATCATTACATATTTGGTCTGTACTTTTGCTTGTTTATTATTACTGAGTGTAAGTTGTTTGAAATATTTCACAGGTTTTTTGGACAAGTAGGAGTATTTGGATTATAAATGTCACTTTATTATCATTATTATTATATTATTATTTTTGAGACAGAGCCTCAAGCTGTCACCCTGGCTAGAGGGCTATAGCATCACAGCTCACAGCAACCTCCAATTCCTGGGCTCAAGCGAGTCTCCTGCCTCCGTCTCCCAAGTAGCTGGTTCCACAGGTGCCCGCCACAACACCCGGCCATTTTTTGGTTGCAGCCATCATTGTTGTTTGGCAGGCCCGGGCTGGATTCGAACCTGCCAGCTCAGGTGTACGTGGCTGGC
>CAUYON010209174.1:0-34345 GCA_963573935.1 Arctocebus calabarensis | reverse complement strand
TATCATAAATTCATAGCCCACAATGATTTTACACAATAGTTTTTGTTTGTTGGGAGGCTGGGGTTTGGGAGAGCAGAGTTAATAGTTTGCATGAAATATCTCATTTTATAACAGTAAAATTGCTTTCTCTTTTGTCTTGTGTTTTTTTTTTGAGGTGAAATTTAAGTTTTTATGTGAGTAGAACTAGTATACCTATCTTGAGTGTCCTGCTTGTACTGGATCACATCATACCTTTGTTTAACTCTTAATAAACTATTCACTTGTTTAAAAAAAAAAAACTTGAAATGCAAAAAAACCCCTCAGCAAAATAATAAATAAATTGAAAGTTAAAAAAATAAAAATAAAATAAAAATGCACATTAATTTACTAACTTACATGTATTTCACACCTATTTCTGCTGTTCCTTAATGCTTTATATCTAGTCTACTTTGAAAGTGCAAAACTCCTGTGTCCTCTGTTTAGCTTCTAGAGACACTTGGGTTTTAGAACTCTCTTACATATCTTATTTGGCAGTTAAAAGGGGCATACAATTAATTTCTCTTCCAAAATTTTTCAATATCACCTAGCTACTTGGTAAAATTTTGAGATTTCCATCTTCAGCAGTTTCGGTGACAAAAATGTACAGATTCATGTAGTTAGGTATGATGGTATATTTTTGATGAGATACATTTTCCCCATATGGTTCTCTGTACTTTGCCTTTTTGAATTTACATCTCATGAATTTTCATGATTTGAGATTCCATACAATTGATCCTAAAGCTTGGGAGTTGTAAAAAATGTCAGTAAATCTATTATGCTAAGTTTCCAACTTAGGTAGGTATAACTGAAGGATGCTCAAAAGGATAGAGTTTGATCTGTAATTTATCTGGTTTGCATTAGTAGTGAGTCATTGATGAAGGAGATTTGTTCCACTAGGTCATGAACCACTCTTGGCACACAGTAGGTCTTCAACAGTAACTTATTGGATTGAGTCCAATATCATATTATCCTCAGCTTGACTATGGATGTAGAGGCAGAATTGTAGTTTTATTAAGAAAAACTAAAGGAGTGTAAAAAATAGAATTAGAGATAGAATATATTAGGTTATTAAGTATAAAATATCCAATTTCCTTAAGTACAAAGTTTGACAGTTGATATCTCTGACATTTCACTTTGATGCTTCTTGTTTTATTTTTTTTGTGAAGGTACATCTCAGTCTTTCAAACACATGCTTTGGTTTGTGATTATCTTTCATATTTTTGTTTTAAAGCAATTTTTGTGAAACCACAGATAAGTCAAAATTTTGTGTTATTTCCAAACACGAGTTCTGTCATGGAACTGATGCAGCACACACAGCTCAAAATGTCAATGAAGTGCTTCGAAAGGATGTGGTCAACGAACGCACAGTACATCAATGGTTTGAGATGTTCTTTCCTCGTGATTTTAATCTTGAAAATAAGTCACGTAGGCGACCAAGGTGGATAAACTGTAGTGGAAGCAAATCCATCTCAACCTATGGTTGAACTAGCAGTAAGGTTTGATGTTACTATTCCAAAAATATTGGGCTACTTGAAACAAAATCAGCAAGGTAAAGAAGCTGAATGGGTGGGTTCCACGTGAATTAAATGAGCATCAACAGAATTGTTTTGAAGCTTGCCTTTCTTTGCTGTCACGACATAAAGATGAACCATTTCTATACTGCATGTATACTTGTGTGATGAAAAACGGATTATTTTTGATAATCACAAGAATTTGGCACAGTGGCTGGACAAAGATGGAGTATCAAAACAGTCCAAAACCAAATATTCATTAAAAAAAAGGAAATGGTGTCTGTTTGGTGGTTCAGAGCTGACATCATTCACTACAGCTTCATGAAACTTGGTCAGTTGATGTGTACTGCAACCACTTGGATAAAATGATCAGGATGCTTATGATTTGGGCAGCTGAGATTGGTCAATAGAGACAGGCCAATCTTCTTGCAAGACAATGCTGGATTACGTGTCACCCAAATGACACTGCTCAAACTGCAGAAGCTGACTTGGAAACTCTCTATCACATACTGTATTCATGAGACCTTGCACTAAATACCACTTTGTTCAGGCTTTGAACCATTTCTTGCAACAAAAAATATTCAGTTCTCAACAAGCTGTGGAAAATACCTTTTGTGATTTTCCACTCGCTTTCCAGACTAATAATTTTTGGGTCTAGTTAGTATTCTCAGGCAACATGAATGATAATTATCGAAGCTGTTGAGGCTGTTTTATTGTGAGTTATAATAAAGAATAAGATAAACATTCAACATGAAAAGCTCTTTTTTTTTTTTTGAGACAGAGCCTCAAGCTTTCACCCTGGATAGAGTGCTGTTGCATCACAGCTCACAGCAACCTCCAATTCCTGGGCTCAAGCGAGTCTCCTGCCTCTGCCTCCCAAGTCGCTGGGACTACAGGCACCTGCCACAATGCCCAGACATTTTTTGTTTGTAGCCGTCATTGATGTTTGGCGGGCCCAGGCTGGATTCGAACCCGCCAGCTCAGGTGTACGTGGCTGGCGCCTTAGCCCGTTGAGCCACAGGCGCCGAGCCTGAAAAGCTCTTTATGTTTTACAAATCACTTTTTGTTTCTTTTTCTTTTTGAGACAGAGTCTCAATCTGTTGCCCTGGATAGAGTGCTGTGGCTTCATAGCTCACAGAAACTCTTGGGCTCAAGCGATCCTCTTGCCTCAGTTTTTCTATTTTTAGTAGAGACAAGGTTTTGCTTTTGCTCAGGCTAGTCTTGAACTCATGAGCTCAAGTACTCCACCTGTCTCGGCCTCCCAGAGTGTAGGATTACAGATGTGAGCCACCACGTGTGGCCATCACTTTTCTTTATATTATCTCTTTTTGACCCTCTTTCTTTTTGAAAGAGATAAGTAAGAATATATTTTACTGATAAAAAAATTTTTTTATGGTTTCTTATCACCACAGACGAATGATATGTATCAGAAATGGGTCTTCTTGCTTTGTATTTTATTTTTTTGGGCAAATATAAGCCTTAATTTTGTCTTCTATAAAAGAAAAGGGTTAGACCAGATAATGTCTAAGATTTCTTCCTGCTCTTCTATGTTGTGGTGGGCGCCTGTAGTCACAGCTAATCGGGAGACTGAGGCAAGAGAATCGCCTAAGCCCAGGAGTTGGAGGTTGCTGTGAGCTGTGTGATGCTATAAGCCAGTAAGGTATTTGTGATTTCTTAGGGATATCAAGGGACACAGAAGTTACTCCACAAGGGACATTTGTTAATTGAGAAGCACCTGTTCACTGACAAGTATGAGGTGCTGTTGCCTCTTGCAGCTCCAAGTGTTTATCTTCTGATAAATGTCATCATTTTTGTGACTAGTCTACATGGGTTTGACAGAAAATTTATTTTTCTCTTCTTTTCTTTTTTGAGACAGAGTCTCACTTTGTCACCCTCGGAAGAGTGCTATAGCATCACAGCTTACAGCAACCTCCAACTCTTGGGCTTAAGCGATTCTCTTGCCTCAGCCTCCCAAGTAGCTGGGACTACAGGTGCCTGCCACAACACCCGACTATTTTTTGTTGCATTTTGGCTGGGGCTGGGTTTGAACCCACCATCCTAGTATATGGGGCCCACTGAGCCACAGGCACTGCCCAGAGAAAGAGAAAAGTTTTTTAAACCTCAAACAACTAAATGGGAAACTAGTAAAAATTTCATTCATTACAGACCTTTCTTGGGAGGTAAAATGGAATTGCATCCAAAATCCGTGATCTTCACCACCATTCGGTTGTCTACCACACAGTTGGTGGACTTCAGACGACCGTGGACTTCAGTCTTACTGGAGTGCAGATATGACATCCCCTATGATTTTTCAGAGAACAAGAAGAAAGAAATGTGACATGCTTTAGCAGCTGTTTGATTATTTAAAATTAAGAAATGACCTGTTGAAATCATTTCACTATAGAGACAGTCACAACAGTTGTTAAATTTAAAGCCATTAATTTTACTTTAAAAATATTCTTAAAGCCCTAATACTTGCCTACTCACTATATTTAGTTTTGAAGTCTATTTAAGTGACAGAGTGAAAAGGCAATAGTTTAAAAACTCTGATTTAGTGGTTGTATATAATGTGAGGCAATGTGTTGATTTTTTTTTAAAAGTCTGCTTACCATTTATTTTGTCTGTGACCTACTGCCTCAATTTTAAACTATGAATAATAAGGTTTTATCTTTCTGAAGGGAGGGCTAGGCTAGATTTTTATTTCAAAAATGGAATTGGTTTCATCCTATTTTGAAATATTAAGCAAATGTTTTTCGTTTATAAAGATGAAGTCTGTAGTTGGCTGTTTTGCTTCCCCCTGGTGGTTAGAGATGTCATAGCAGAACGTGGTTTTCAGCTTGGATCACAAGAATCAAATGTGTGTGGTAGGGGTGGTGCCTATGGCTCAATGGGTGGGGCACTGGCCCCATATACTGAGGGTGGCAGGTTCAAACCCGGCCATAGCCAAACTGCAACAAAAAATAGCTGTGTGTTGTGGCAGGTGCCTGTAGTCTCAGCTACTAGGGAGGCTGAGGCAAGAAATCGCCTAAGCCCAGGAGTTGGAGGTTGCTGTGAGCTGTGTGACGCCACAGCACTCCATTGAGGGTGATAAAGTGAGACTCTGTCTCTACAAGAAAATAAATAAATAAATAAAGTGTTTGGCAAATTGATAATCATTAACTTGTGTTTTGTACTGATTCTAAGTCCCTGTGACTTTCAGGTGATTTATGAATGTATCATACGGCTCACTCTGAGGATAAAATTTTTATTATTATTGAATAAGGCCTCAGTTTCTCTTCTGTTTTCATGTCTGGGCATGTATATGTCCAAATTTATTAGTGCTTTGTGTAAGATAATTGCTTGTACTTAACATTTTCTCTAATAAAGCTGAGAATTCAGTTGTCTTCCCTGCAGTTTTATATGTTTCTGATTTTTTGCAAATGTATGAAAATGCATTCCTTATACCCAAAATACAAACAATATAATGATGATAATAATAATAGCTAATACATATTAAACCAGGCCTTGTAGTAAGCACATTATTTACTTATGAAATAATGTAACATAGCTACCATTATTTCAGAGATGAAGCAACAAACACACAGAGATTGAATAATGTGGTAGAACTATTTTCCTATGTTTAATTTTTATCAATTTTTTTTGTGTTTGTGGGTCTCTTACCTTAGCAATGTCATACAAGACAGAGATCTTAAACTCCCAATCCATGAATGTACCATCAGGGTAGGAAATTGTGTCATTTAAAACTTCCTGAAAGGGAGGGGGGGAAAAAAGAAAGAAGATGAATTATTCAAAGTAAGGATACTGTGAAGGATTCAAAGGAAGGATACTGTGGGGCAACTATTATGAGCCAAATAATGACCTTCAGATCATGAGGTCTTAGGATCAGAAACCAATTGATATGCCATTGTCTGGTCTTCAGGAACACCTGTTCTTTTCTTCTCTACATGAGAAGCATTGGGTGGTTTTCACCATGAGGATGTGAGCAGGAGGTACCCATAGAATCCTGAATCCTAGTTCTTCCATCAGGCAGGGTGAACAGCTCCCATCTGGAGAGTGGGCTAGAGAGCCTGATTGACAAGTGACTGCACTTTGTCTTCTGTCTTATCCAATTGGATTGTTGTTTTTGTTTTTGAGACAGGATCTTGCTCTGTCTCCTGGGCTAGAGTACAGTGGCTTCATCACAGCTCACTGTAACCTCAAACTCCTGTGCTCAAGCGATCCTCCTGACTCAGCCTCCCAAGTAGCTAGAACTACAGGTGCCACAATGCCTAGCTGATTTTTCTATGTTTTGGTAGAGATGAGGTTTCTCTATGTTGCCCAAGATGATCTTGAATGCCTGGCCTCAAGCGATCCTCCTGTCTTGGCCTCCCAAAGTGCTAGGATTACAGGCATGAGCCATCATGCCCAGGCTGGACTCTTTGGTTTTTCAACCAGGAATTGGTACTATTGGTATTGGAAAATTCCTTCATTGGTTTTGTGTTTTTACTTGCATTATTAGTTGCATCCAGAAGCATAATTACTCTTATTTTATTTTATTTTTGTTTACATTTGCTAAATCTCTCTGTCAATAAGAGAGAGATCTTAAATTTTTGTGGATTGTATGGCCTAGAATTTTGAAGGCACTATTTCAATATGATAATGGTTCTATCAGGATACAGTTTTAATTATTGTAATAAATAACTTTCCTTCCTGTAAACAAGGCACTTACTGATAAGCTAACAATAGTTTCTTATTTTAGGAAAAAGCCCAACTTGACCTTAAGTTTCAAGTCAGGCAGTATAGCAAGAGTTTCCAAGGAAGGCTCTAAAGTCATTAATCATTTCAGATAACGCTGGCTGGGCTGTGGCACTAGAACAAGTTAAAGGAGGGTACTTCTTAAAGGAGTTGTGAACACACAGACTCTAATTCTTTCTCTTTGTATCCTTTTTTGTCCCCTTCTCTCCCCATCTCTTACCCTGTTCTCATCTGCTACCTTGTAAAAATTGATTATAAAATGAATATATGTTTATTATAGAAAATGTTTAAAAAATTACAAAATATAAAAGATAAAAGCACCACTAAATGTACCACCTAATCTAGTCTTATTTTGGTGTTTCTTTTTAGTCTTTTTTAATGTGTATATACACACACACACACACACACACACACATATATATATAAATATATGTAGTTGGGATCATAACTCATAATCAAATTTATATGCTATTTTCTGAGCAATTTTAAAAGGTTGCCTACTTAGTTTTCTTTGTAGAAAAGTTGATGAGTGTTACCTCTAGAGCAAGCACTGTGTCTGGTGCTGAGATTACAATGGGACCTCTTATGCAGTTCACAGTCTGGTGGAGGCAACTGACATTTATAAATAATTGGACCAATAAGTATAAAATTATAATTGTGATAAGAACTATGAAAAGAGCCTAAAATCTGGGGATTTATTGATAAGGTCAAAAATGGCTTTGATCAGGAAGTGACTATTGAGCTGAGGTCAAATCAAGTAGGGAAGCAAGGGTTCTGGGGAGAGGGAACTGCATGGAAAGGAATTTCTTATGGAAGGGAGAATGAAAAGTTTGGGCTGGCACAATAAACAAAGTGCCTATGTCTGTAATCCCAGCACTTTGAAGTGAGAGGATGGCTTAAGGCCAGGAGTTTGAGACCAGTCTGGGCAACATAGCGAGACTCTATCTCAAAAAAAAGAAATCAGCCATGCCTGGTGGTGCACACCTGCAGTCAGTCTCAGCCACTTGAAAGGGGGAAGGCAGGAAGATTGCTTCAGGCCAGAAGTTCGCAGCTGCAGGGAACTATGATCATTCCAGCTGCTCTCCAGCTTTGGTGCCACTAAAAGAATTTTAAAATTTAGGAACAAAAGGAAAATTGGAAGGTCCTATTATCTCAGCATTATTTATTGAATTACCTTCTTTAGTCACGTTTGTTATATGCTTAATGCTATCCTTGGCATAGATCACCTGTTTATTCATGAGCTATGACTACACCACTTTGATAGTATTATTATAACTTTCTGGCAAGTAATCTCTCATTCTTTTTCAAAAATATTTTGGTGATTATTGGTCCTTTATATTTCATTTCTGATGATATTTATTAATTTTTTTGAAAAGATCTTTGCCTTTGCTTGAAAGTCAACTGCTTTCAGAAGAATTTACATCTTTTCAATATGAATTACAGTTACTGGTGTGCTGGTAAGCTGGCTCTCAATAGCCCTGATTTACAGTATGATTGCTGACTACCATGGTGAAATAGTCCCACCCTGTTGGACAGTTGGAAACTACCGAGAGTTTAAGACTCACTGACTTGCAAATTCCTAAATATTTAAGGGTCAGTTCTGATTTAGTACCAGCCAGCTCCAGCACACCAATCCTATCTAGGAATTTGACTTTAAGTTCTGTTTAGTTAAGACTTGATGTCTTAGGAAATTTTCAGTGTTCTTAGCTGATTCTTTGTATTTCATGTTATTTTGAAATAAATATTTTTGTTATTATTAAGAAAGGGATATTTTGAGCTGCGTGTTCTTTCTGATATACAGTAAAGCTTCTGTATGTTGACCAACCAGGGGACTTTAACAAACTGGGCAACATACAGAGTGGTCAACATAAGGAAGTAGGCTGGCTACACTGATACATACATGGGGTGCATGTCCAGTCTACGAAAATTAGGTCAACTTTAGGAGGTGGTCAACGTACGGAGGTGTCCACTATGGAAGTTCTACTGTTTATGATATATATTACATGTGTAAAATATTTTCTATGTATTTATTTTATATCTAATCATCATACAAAGTTCCTAGAATTTTTTTATTTGAATATTTTCCATTCTCTATGCAAATAAAAAAATCATCTGCAAATTCAAAAAAGATCTATTGCTTTGTGAAAGTTGTGAAAATCAAAAAGAGTCAACTAATGTTAAAACACTGACCAGTGGATCTGGGAAAAGTCATCCAATGAGGGTTCTGGTGCTTGTGTGCCTGATAAAAACCATCATGAAAGACTCTACAAAACCTACAACCTTGCACAAAGGCCATTGCAAATTTGTACATATACACAAAAAATACTTTTACAAAATATCTGCCCAGCATCTGACTGTCCAACCTTAGACTGATATCACCCTTATTATTAGTCTTCATAACAATACTTAATTGTTATTGTTAAATAATCTCCTCATTTTTTCCTTTAAACACCCTGGACTTCCTTTCTCTCCTTGAATACAACATAATTTACTGTCACATGTCTATTCCCATTACAATGCTCTATTCTCGGTTGTTAATACATTTCTTTTAGAGATTATCTCTCAGTTATTTAGGTTGACACTTTCTGACAATTATTTATCTTATGTCTGTTTTATGAATTAGTGTTCTGGTTAGAACTCTCAGAATGTTAACCAATAGTAGTACAGAGTGGAGATAGGGATGCTTGCATTAATAGGGATGAGGTTAGTTTTCGTTTTATGATAGATCATCTTTGCCATTTTGAAGGATCGTTTGAGTCTTAACTTTACTAAAAGTGCTTACTATAGGGTAGCCTAGAAGATTTCTAAAATGAGGTCTGAGAATTCTCGGATACATACATCATAATTCAAGCACTGTTTTCATTCTTGAGAAAAGGTTAAGAATATTAAAGCTGGTGTCCTCTGAGTGAGGGTTTCACAGCCTCTTTTCTTCCTCTAATGTCACATGCCTTGTCATGTCTTACATAGCATCTTCAGCCTACTACCTTCTCTTCAGAGCACCTGTCATATCTCATATTTTGTTCGTTGTCTCTTTTCCCTTAAAGAAGTAAACTCTGATAATTTCTGCTCATTAAATATATTTTCAACATTTAGTCATGCCTGGCATATATGCTTAATAAATATGTATTGCATGAGTCAATCCATTGTTCTAAACAAGATTAGCCAAGGTTGTATATTTATAAAATGGGAGGTGTATTGTCTTTAATTTGTCTAGGGAGATACTTTCTCATCCCTGTAAAAGTAGGTTCTGATGGGATTAAATAGCATCTTCAGCCCACTACATTCTCTTCAGAGCACCTGTCATATCTTATATTTTGTTCATTGTCTCTTTTCCCTTTGAGGATGTAAAATCTGTGATAATTTCTGCTCATTAAAAATATTTTTGGCTCGGTGCCTGTGGCTCAACGGGCTAAGGTGCCAGCCACGTACACCTGAGCTGGCGGGTACGACTCCAGTCTGGCCTGCCAAACAACAATGACGGCTGCAACCAAAAAATGGCCGGGCATTGTGGCGGGTGCCTGTAGTCCCAGCTACTTGGGAGACAGAAGCAGGAGACTCGCTTGAACCCAGGAATTGGAGGTTGCTGTGAGCTATGATGCAACAGCACTCTATCCAGGGTGACAGCTTGAGGTTCTGTCTCAAAAATATATATATATACATATATATATGTATATATTTTCAACATTTAGTTGTGCCTAGCATATACTTAATAAATATGTATTGCATGAGTCAATCCATTGTTCTAAACAAGATTAGCCAAGGTTGTATATTTATAAAATGGTCTTTAATCTGTCCAGGGAGATATTTTCTCATCCTACAAAAGTAAGTTTGATTGGATTTGCTATGGACTGAAGCCTAAAGAGATTACAACAGGGAGGAACTGAAAAGTTTGCCTTGGTACCGGCTTTGCTTTCACATTGATCATTAAAGGAGTGGCTTCTGGTAGAAGCTTCTTTTGTTAATTTGCTCCAAGCCTAAGTAGCCATGGTAGAAGGGTGCCCACTCAGATACTTAAAGTTTCCTGCCTTTGGCAGAGAGTCAAAACAGTCAAAAACACTATAGGTATGAATCTAATTGTTGACTGAGTATTGTGTTGTAGGGAATGAAAAACCACGTGAAGCTCTTTGACTAGCTTCTGTTAATTGGTATTCTAAAATCTCTGTCCTGGCTCAGTGCTCATAGCTCAGTGGCTAAGGCGCCGGCCACATATACCAGGGCTGGCAGGTTTGAACCTGGCCTGGGCCGGCTAAAAAACAATAACAACTACAACAAAAAATAACTGGGTGTTGTGGTGGGCACCTGTAGTCTCAGCTACTTGGGAGGCTGAGGCAAGAGAATCGCTTAAGCCTAAGAGTTGGAGGTTGCTGTGAGCTGTGATGCCATGGCACTTACCAAGGATGACAAAGTGAGACTCCGTCTCAAAATAAATAAATGAATAAATAAAATAAAATAAAATAAAATAAAATTAAATTAAATTAAATTTCTGTCCTATTGAAAGTAAATGAATCAGAGTCAATATGGTTTAGCCCATATGTGGAGAATATTTCTACTTTTGAAATACTTGACACGGTTATTATTAGAAATGCATATTTATTTTATTAGCATCAATGAAAATAAACATCAATTAAAATGATGTGATCTTTCTCCTATGAGTTTTTGATGTAGTGAATTTTAATAATATTTTCACACTCACAGAATTAACCATATCCAATTGTTTGTTATGCTTTTTGTATACAACTGGCTTAGCATTTCTAATATTTTATTTATATTTTTCTATCTATATTAATAACTATAGATAGCCTTTAATCATTTTATTATCAATCTTATGCTAAGCTTGTAAAACATAATTTTGAGTACATTCATATTTTTGTTTATTAAAAAGAATATTAATAAAGAGAATTATTCACTGTGGTTTAGAAGAATTAAACTGAATTTGGTATTTTCTACATGGACATCATAATTTCTTCTGTTGTTGTTGATGTGATTTTATGATATAATAAGAAACATATTTTAGGCCTGATGTGGTGGTTCACGTCTGTAATCCTAGCACTCTGGGAGGCTGAGCCAGGTGGACTGTCTGAGCTCACAGGTTGGAAACCAGCCTGAGCAAGACCCTGTCTCTAAAAATAGCTGGGCATTGTGATGGGCACCTGTATTCCCAGCTACTCAGGAGGCTGAGGCAAGAGAATTGCTTGAGCCCAAGAGTCTGAGGTTTCCGTGAGCTATGATGATACAGCACTCTACTGGGGGTGACAAAGAGACTCTGTCTCACAAAAAAAAAAAAAAAAGAAAAGAAAAGAAAAAAGAAATATATTTGGTCTTCATCCCTGGTTCCTGGCATAGAGCTCTTAAAACTCTTATAGTTTCATGAGAGGTAATGGTGAGAAAAGCCCTTTTGACATTCATAATAAGCCCCTTTCAAACTTGCCTGAGTTATGCTAGAGTGGGTAAGCCTATTTTTAGAAACAGGGTCTCACTCTTGATCAGGCTGGTCTTGAACTCCTGAGCTCAAGCAATCCACGCATGTTGGCCTCCCAAATTGCTGGGAATACAGGCACAAGCCACTGCAAAGGGCCTGGACTCGTAAAGAATTACAGTAAATCACATGGTCAGCCTACCCAAAAGTATCTAAAAGGCTCAAAGTCCTTACGACCACATGTTCAAGGTGAAGGGCAAATATTTCAATGCTCCTTGAAGCTATCATCCAAGATTCCTTCCTTTACTTTCTCTTTCCCATTCCAGTTCTATTTCTATTTAACACTTGACTTTGTGATTTTTATATATGAGCTATACTGGCCCTTCTGCATAATGTGATGATTTGATATTCCTAGCTTAATGCTTGGTTCTTCTCATGAACTTGACTTAGTCCTCTGTCTACTTTGGACTTGTTCAGCCAGAATGCTTAACCTTACTTGCCAACTCCTGGTCTCTTCATTCCCTCCCAAGAAAAATTAGGGTAGAAATTTAGACAGTAGCTGAACCAGAACTTATGAACAATTCTTCTAATGCTATTTGGTGCTATCATGCCACCCATTCATTCCTTTTTTTATATAAGAGCAAGTATTCAAGTAAAATAAAATGTATTTTGGAGGTAATCACTTCCTTTTCCACTTCTCTATTTCTTTGCCTTCACATCTGTTATCCTTTTCTGAATATCTATTGGCTTGTTTGTAAAGATAGAACAGAAGAGATTGATAAAATCCCAGTGATCTTGTTTGCAAAGCATGTGGGTCCACTAATTTTTATTTATAATTCTCTAATATTATTTATTTATTTATTTTTTTGAGACAGAGCCTCAAGCTGTCACCCTGGATAGAGTGCCGTGGCATCACAGCTCACAGCAATCTCCAATTCCTGGGCTCAAGCGAGTCTCCTGCCTCTGCCTCCCAAGTAGCTGGGACAACAGGTGCCGGCCACAATGCCCGATCATTTTTTTGGTTGCAGCCGTCATTGTTGTTTGGCGGGTCTGGGCTGGATTCGAACCCGCCAGCTCAGGTGTACGTGGCTGGCGCCTTAGCCTGTTGAGCCACAGGCGCCGGGCCAATTCTCTAATATTATTAATATTATTTTACTGGGTAAATATTTCAAAAGACCTGCGAATATTTTTTTAATATGATTGACTATTTAGGAAATAGGAAATGACCACAGTTTCTTACCCGCAGTGATCCCCTCTCACAATATTCAATCACCCCAAAGATCATGGAGTCAAGCTTCACTGTGCCGTAGAACTTGGTCAGGTTGTAATAGTCAATCTGAAGTAACTAGGAAAATATGTTTGTTTACAAAGCAAATCAGCCAGAAAGGGATATCAGAATAAAAATTCATACACCAATAAAATGTATTTTGTCTTAGATTTTAAAAAAGATATAGATGTTAATAACCAGTTCTTACCGCACATTCCATCTTACCCAACAATCTTAGCAAGGGAAATTGAATACAAACTTCGAATATTTTCAGATCATATCAGGGCCAAGTTGTAAGTAACACTATTAGATTTCCAAAATATTTTACACAATCAACTGTCACTCTTCAATGTCTCTTGGTAGAATTTTCAACAAGAAGCAAAGTCATTTATTTCTTAGCAACTCCTCCCCTGGACCTCGGTGTTTAGGGAAAATGAAGTAAGGTATTTCTCAAGGGTTTGAAGGAAAGGATACATACCTTGTTCAATTCGATCTTCTGTTTCTCAGTGAAATTACCATCATTGTGCTTGAGATCTTTGAGGATCACTCGCTGCAAAGATCAATTGTATCAAGGAGATACTGTTATAGTATAATTCCTCACTTCGTTTGTGTGTCCCATTGGACTGTAAGCTCTTAAGAGTAATAACAGTATTTGACTGATGTTTATAACCCTGGTGACTAGTACCTGGGATACAGTAGGCTCAGGTTTGAATGTTTCTTCAAGAATGACTAAATGAAATAAATGAAAGAAAGGAAGGAAGGACACACCCTCCTATATGAGACTGCCGTATTTCTTACCAAGGAGTCAAAATATAACAGCAGTGTCATCCTGACTGCTCTGAATCTCTTCTATATTTCTGGTTCCTTCCTGTTCTCCACCTTCCTGCCCCCTGAAATATGATTTGTCCTTTGATTTCCCCAGGACTGTAGCTATGTAACTGTTGAAGCATAGCCCTGCACAGCCCTGTGAAGCTCCAAGAATAGCCCCTAGGAGTAATCTGGGCACCTCCACTGTCAGGATGTTGACTTGAGGAACTGGAGCAATGAGGGGTCAGTAGGCCACAACATATCACAGTTGAGAGTTCAGAGAAAGGGGAAAGATCACCTTTTTGTCATATTTGCACTGTCGTAGTCTCTGGATTGTATCTCGTTTCTTGTCATCATCGATCTATACAAGAAAAAGGAAATTATTCCATAAGTTTCATATATTGTTCCATCTACTTACTACGAAGGCTGGGCGGCTCTTCCAGGTGGGCTGTGTGTATCATTTTGCTCAACAGCTCGTGGGACCGGCTCCATAAAAAAACTGTTCTTTCTATCCAGCAAAGAACTGAGGTTCGAATAGTTTATGACCAAAGTCATATGAAAAGTATAGGAAGTACAGAAAAACTCAAATGCTCTACCCATTTCTACATCCCTTCCATGACAAATTCTCAATGTGTGCATTTCTCTTCTGGGTCAGATGTAAGGAGTGAGAACAGTCCACCTCTCAGCCTCCCCTGAAGTGTTCATTGGCGCAAAGAGCTGACATTTGGGATAATGAAGAATCAAGGGAAAGGCAGGAAACTGAAAATTAGAAAATATCTATGTCTTGGATTCCAGAGCAAACAATTTCTGCTTGGCACATTTCTTGCCATGACGCCAAAGTGCTGTCAAAACCTGGTAAGTTGCACCATTACTTTCCACAGGTAAGCTAGGCTTTACCTTCAGGCTAACGTGATTGGTCTCATTGGTCTCCAGAGGAAAGATATTTTCGGGAGGGATGTGGGACCATTTTTTCTGACGGAGTTCATTATCTCTTTTATATTTTCTGTGGAAAAAAAATAGAACTAGTTAATAGGTCTTTATTAGTATCCATACCATCCTGCTTCTGAATGCTGAGAGAAATTTAGAACACTGGTGTTCTTAGGTGGATGTGTTATGAGGGAAGGTAGCCCAATGATGTAATTCCCCGTTCTCTAAACCCTCAAGAGCTGGCCAGGAGTGCACCTGCAAGGACTTCTGAGGGGTGTTTATCTTCTTTCTATTCTTTTCTTTCCATTTTCCTAGGTACTTCACTAAGGCAGTCCTTCGCCATAATAAGGGATATGAACTGATGACATAGAAATCATGAAAAAAGAAATAGAGAAAAAAATTAAACTGGATAACTTTGAGAGGCAGATATGTTAATTTTTAAACCACCAGAAAATACACCAGATTTCTTGAATTAGCCAGTTCCTCTTATGCATTTGGCCTTAAAAAGTGTTTTTTTAAAAGAAAAAGTACAGGAAAAAAATGTAACAACATGTATCCCAACATACAAAACTTTGAAATTTTGTACTTGTTTCTTTCAGATATTATAATTGAAGCAGAAACTGTAAGTGGTCAATAATATGCTATTCTATATGCATTTAATTTAATTAGCATATTATGCATTTAATAATATTCTTCTATTAAATACATATAGAATACCATCTTATGCATTTAATAGCTTTCTTCTATTAAATACATATAGAATAGCATATTATTGACCAGTGATAGTTTGTGTTTCAACTATAATATCTGAAAGAAACAACTACAAAAATACTATCCCCTACGTGGATTGTAGGGGCCGTACACATTCAATTTTTCAGATATTGCCAAGTTGCTTTTTAAAGTGGTGGTATCAATTTATCTTCCTATCTTAAGAATTCCTGGTTTCTTTATGCCTGGCAACATGTGGTATTGTTAATGTTTATCTTGTTTACCTTCAGGATGTACATGACAAGGAGTTTCATGTTGCTTTACTTTGCATTTTCTTGATTACCAGAGAAATTATTATTTAAAATAAGTTCTAACTATTTTAGAGAATATATAGAATCATAGAATTATACAGAATTCTCTATTCATTATTTTGTCCATTTTTCCTGTTGCATAATTATTTTTCTCATTCTTACTTACATGAGTTCTTTACATATTCTGAAAAACAAATCCTTTATCCTTTTGTGTTGCAAACACCTTCTTCTAGGTCACTGCTCCTTTTAACTTTGTCATACGGAAAATTTTGATTTATTATGGCCATATTTATACATGTTTTCTTCTATGACTTCATCTTGATTATGAAGTACATTTTAACTTGAGCTCTTACAGTCATTTTCTATTAATTGCTTCTAAGTTTCGAAGTTTGATTTTTACACTTTGTTCTTTAAAACTTCACGTGGAATGAAGTGTCTTTGTGTGTTGTTTCAGTTAAGGGGTAAATTTTATTTTCTACATATGGAAAGCCTACTATTCAACATTACTTACTAGCTGACTTATGATGTCATCTCTGGCATATACCAAGTTCTGTACTTGTTTGTGTCTTATTCTGGAGTCAATATTCTTTTCCCCTGACCTATTTGTCCCTGAGTTTACCTTGGCTTTTTGGCCGTTTGACAAACTCCCACTTACCCTCTTCATGTCATTCAGAATGCTTTTCTTAATATCTCCTAAGCAGAAATGATTATTCTATTTTTATCTTTCTATCTAACATTGAGTATTCTTCTATTAAATACATATAGAATAGCATATTATTGACCGATTATTATGATCTTAAGACCTGAAGTCAAGTAGGATGAATATCAAGACCTTGGAAGTGCATTCCCAGGGTCTCATCTCTGTACCCCAGTAGCTTCTTGGGTCTCAATAGTGCCAATTGTTCCTTATATGGAATATGGGGGTTCCAAAAAGTGTTTTCTACTTTTCTTGCATAGACTGTATAACAGAAAACTCTGTAGGTATTTGTCTGCCAAGTCTCACAGACACTTCATTGCTCTGGCCATTAGGAAGCCCCAACTCTGCCTTCTATGCTCAGAGACAATGGGAAATACCTGTTACTATCTTTCATCTGTGATTCAACCCCCTTTGTACTTGGTTTCTTAGGGAAATTTTGGGTTCTGCTCACTCTTAACTAAATGGTCACCATCCACTGTAGAATATCTGCTATATTTCTGAGGAACACAGTTGTAGGAAACAAGATCTGCCATCACATTAAAGAAAATAGTCTACTTCCTTTCCTGGAGAAAGTGTCAATGGGCACATGGCAGGCTGGGCACTCAGATCATGACACACAGAAAATCATTATCTGGTTTAGTTAGGAAATGCAAGTGATCCTGATAATGTATTAGGTATAGAAAGTTCTGTGTTTAACACATACAGATTAGGAAGAAGTGTGGTATTTATTCGCTCATTTATATGTTCAATACATATTTCTTAGTACATACTATGTCTCTGGCTAGATAATTGATATACCCAAGTCAGGTAGAAAAATCATAGAACTGATGGTCAGAGTTCTACCCACTACCTGGCGATATGATTCTAAATAAGCCATTTGGCTTCCTGGATCTGCTTTCTCCCATTTTTAAATAGGAGAGTTGGAATAGGTTATTTCTAAAACCTCTTCTACTCAAAATATCATGTAATGTAATGAAATCTCCCACAATACACCAGTAAAACAGTAAAAATAACTATTTTCATGTATAGAATGCCTATTATATGGTAGTCTTTGCACATGTGCCATTTCTAAACTTTAAAAACAGTTGAGATGAAAAAATTGAAGCTAAATAACTTGTTTAATATGATAAATTACATGCAGAGGCCTGCAGAATTGCAGAATTGGGGTTTGAGTTCAGGGGCCCCTGACTCTAAACCCTAACCTGTCCTCTTAATGCTATGCTGCCTTTGATAGTTCTCAATGCAGAAAGCTTCATCATCTTAGATCAGTGTAGAGACTTCTTTGTGCACATGCATTATCATCGACAGATGCCAGACATCCCCCCACTTCCCTCTTCCTCTCTCGGCAATGAGCACAGGCAGAAGGCAGGGGTACCTGAGCACCAGGAGGGCAATGAGCAGGAGCAATATCACAACTCCGGCAAGGGTGAACACTGCAATCAGCAGGACCTGAGGGCCTGTGGAGGGCAACACAGTGCACGAGGCATTAGTAGGGACCTTTGACAAGACAGCCAGAGCACTTCCAGGATTCCAGTTCTATAATGTCATTGGGGATGGGGAGAGAGAAAGGGAGAACCTTTTATAAAACATTTATCTTCTATTCCTCCCTCCATCGGTAATATAGGTCCTGTGTCACTCGTCTATGAAGAAAACTCTCTGCAATGTACCCAAGGAAAGTAGTTTATTTTAATGTCCATTATCCTTGTGCTTATACATCTCTTTTCTTTCTAATAGAAATGACCAAATGTTACAAGAACATAAAAGCACACAGGTAATTTTGGTGATAGAAGTCTACCTGGTGTCCCTGAAACTAGTAGACCTAAGGTCTTTCTTCCTTTTAGAGGAAGAAAGAGACAACTCCGTTAAACACAGAGCACACAGAAGAAAGGTCAGACCGTGTTGATGGTTAAATGGCAGAATTGCAGGCCGGCTGTTTCCCAGTTCTCCTAGTTGTTCAGGGAAGTCCATGAAGAATGTGATTTTATTTATTAGAACCCAAGTGTATGGGTGGAGTTGTGTATGTCCAGTAAGTGAGAGACTCTCAGGACAGCAAATGAGATCCAGGAACAGGTGGGTCCCACTCGGGGAAGCACGGATGCAGAGACCAAGGAGACCAAGGATACAAAGGAACACGCCTGGATTGGGAAGGACAGCTACCGTCATAAAATTTACAAGAAGTCAGAGTTCATACCTGCCTCAACGAGTCCCCATTAGGAAATTAGTTGGTTCAAGAAGAAACTATGGAATGGGTTCCAAGCCATAGACAGAAGCCAGGAAGTCAGAGCAGTGGGGTGAAGAAGACATGATGCTTCTTACAGCAAGGACAAAAAACACGCCTAGTCAGAAACTCTAGGGGGAAATGTTCAAGGAAGATTTAGTCCAAAAAGGAAACAACGTCAAATGGGAGAACAAAAGTTCTCTGATTTTGAGAACTGGGTCTTAAAAGAAAGAGGATTAAATCCATTTTCTTTTGTGCATTACAACAGGGAGAAATTGGAGCCAAATAAAAAGAAATATTTTCATAGTGTTCTAGTTAGCATTCTATAAGCAATGTTTACACCACTGTAACAACAGTAATGTTTGCCAGTTTTCCACTTACAGAATCAACTTACAGGTAAAGCATAGAGGTCTTTTTTTTTTTTTTTTTTGGAACAGTGCTGTGGTGTCATAGCTCACAGCAATCTCAAACTCTTTGGCTCAAGTGATTCTCTTAGCTTAGCCTCCTGAGTAGCTGGGACTACAGGCGCCGGCCACAATGCCTGACTATTTTTGGAGATGGGGTCTCAGTGTTGCTCAGGTTGGTCTCGAACTCCTGAGCTCAAGCAATCCACCCAATTCGGCCTCCCAGAGTACCGGGTTAATAGGAGTGACCCATTGCACCTGGCCTTTAAATACTTATTTGTTTCCATTAATTTATTTATTTATTTAAGACAGAGTCTCACTATATTGCCCTCAGTAGAGTACACTGGCATCATAGCTTACAGCAACCTCCATTCCTGGCTTAAGTGATCCTCTTGTCTCAGCCTCCCAAGGAGCTAGGACTATAGGTGCTCTCCACAACACTCAGCTAGCTTTATTAGAAATAGGGTCTTGTTCTTGCTCAGACTGGTCTTGAACTCCCAACCACTGGCAATCCACCTGCCTGGGCATTCCAGAGTGCTGGGATTATAGGCATGAGCCACCATTCCCGGACCTTAGATGACTTTATATGGGTATCAAATAAGTATTATCAACTCTGACAAATTAAAGAAAATTACAGGAGAATTCAGGAGATGGAAAAAAGAAGAAAAAATTGGAGAACATCTTCATTTTACAAAGTGGGGAAGCAAGACATTTTACACACAGTTGATGGACCAACATAGAAGCTCATGCATATTAATTAAAATGAAAAAGGCATCCAATAAATATACTGACAAAAAAGGATATAACTATATTAGGAAGAAGTGAGAAATAAAGAAGGCTAATGGAGATGAATTAAATCTTCATTTATCTTATGTAAAAATAGAAAGATGACATCTAAAGTTTACAAATAAAAAAAATAGCACATATTACTTAGACATATGGAAAGAACTAAAAGCAGAAGTGACTGAGCGGCCTGGGATGCTCCTTGATGGGACCATGGTGAACATCTCTACTTTTGAATTTTAAAATTATGAGGATGATTTTCTTTGCTAAAAATATAGTTAATGTAGGTGCCTCTGAAAAGGAAATACCAACACCTTTTCATGAAAATAGTACACCAAGCCTTCATACTATATTCTCTGTCATGGCATCATAAACTCCTTGACGACATGGTCCCTGTCCTAAGTGATTGTCCTTGTACCTTTAGCATTCAGCACAAGACCCTACACAAAGTAAAGAAACCATCAGTAAAAAGAGGCTGCCTGGGGTGGCGGCCATGGCTCAGTGGGTAGGGTGCCGGCCACATACACCACAGCTGGTGGGTTCGAACCTGGCCTGGGCCAGCTAAAAAAGCAATAATGACAACAGCAAAAAAAAAAAAAAAAAAAAAAAATAGCCAGGCATTGTGGCAGGTGCCTGTAGTCTCAGCCACTTGGGAGTCTGAGGCTGGAGAATTGTGTAAGCCCAAGAGTTTGAGGTTGCTGTGAGCTATGACACCACAGCATTCTATTCAGAGTGACAGCCTGAGACTCTGTCTTAAAAAAGAAAGAAAGAAAGAAAGAGGCTGAATGAAAAGAATCATGGAATAAAAAGTTACCCATGTTCATCTCACTATCTGAGAAGAGGCAAGGAAAAAGTGCCCAACATTAAATACATGAAGAAATCCATAAGAACTCTTATGCCATTAAATTAAATTTATCTCATATGTCACAGTCATTTTTAAACCGTTTTGGTTTCATCATACTGTATCCTTCTAACTGTTTTCTTTTTTTTTTTCTGAAGTAGAGAGGTTAGCTTGGGATTAATACTGCAGGGTTGAACTTGAACGGTATATAGGCTTTGCTATGTGACTTTGCCTCTTACTACCTATTATCTTGTTTTATGCTGATAGGAAACTTTCAACAGTGAAAATGTAGCTCTAGATTTTTATTCTTATCTAGGAAGAAATAAATTTACTCCTTGGAGTTGAAGTTGCATTATGAGCACATTTGACTTGTGTGAATTTTGTTAGTTGCTACAATCATCACTTCCATCATTAACACCACCATTTAGTCAGTACCACCATTATCACATCCTCAAACCAAAAGTATCTGCAAGAAACAGTGCAAAGGATTTCACTCACCAGTCTACTAAAATTGCACATCCCCAAGACGAGAGCATGATTTGCAGGGAGATGGGGTACTCCTCAGTCTATCTTAATTCCTACTGCCTTCCATAGTATGAACATCTCACTGCACTAGACAACTAAATGTCTATGATGTATAATTTGATATTTACTATATGTAAATAACACTACTTAAGTATAATAGTTTTAAATTCTACATACCTTTCAGTGTGCTTGTTAAATAAGTCCTGTAAGATCACATTCTTAAGTTCTAAGGTGAAGCTTCTGTGACCTTCTAGTGGCTGCTATAAACATCACATTCTATTTAACTTGTTTCATAATGAATGAGAATGAATTTGCAACCTTAGGCTACTAAGACATTATGGAAGAAAGGAACCTGTTAAACCTCCTGGTTTAACCAAGGAAGAAGCTCACACTTAGAGAAGAAAAATGAATTGACAGACAGATTAGTGCTGGAGTACAGAGTAAAAATACAGGGTGTCCCTGTAGTGCAAAGGCAGTGCAGAAAGTCACTCTACATGGAGAAAATGAGAAACACTAGCTCAATATACCGTCATTTATAAACTATGGATTACATAATTTTACAAAGTATTTACAAAATATTCTCTACTTTTTGGCCACTGTGCTAAAGTTGGGTACAGTAAGACTAAGAGTAATAACCTCCTGGGATGCTAAGGAACAGCTTAGGGAAAGTGAAATTCAAATTAAATCTTGGAAATGAGTAAATGTTTATCAGTTGTCCAGGGGAGTGATACATTCTAGTCAGAGGGAGTAGCATAAATAAGGACATAGTGACATCAAATTGCATGATTTTTTTTTTTTTTAGGGAAGTAGGAGAAAGTTGACAGTAGGGAAGGGATTTCAAGCAAAATGAGCGATAAGTTTGAAGAAGTAGGATGATCATCAACATTTTGTGCTATGTCAAGTCATTTGAACTTTTATTCTGTAGGTCAAGTGGAGCTGCCAATTGAACTGTTAGCAGTAGTATGGTGGTGTGACTGGAATTGTGCTTTCATTCTGTGGCACTGTGTGCTGGAATAGAGGTGGGTGGTGTTGGCTTTAGGAAGTCAGTGGATGTTACTCGGCAATCCAAGAAGCAGATGGGGGGGGGCGTGGGTGACGGCAGGAACCAAATCTGCCTTGCCCATTGCTGTATCCCACGTACTTCAAATATTGGCATGAAGTAAATGAATGAAAAACAGCGACGGTATGATCTCCAGTAGGAATATTCTGTTACTTAGTTGGGGTTTGTGAACAAGATGAAACCCCAGACATACATGTCTTAGTTGTAACTACTTGAAAGATTCAGTTGCTTTATTTGTAAAGTTGAAAACTAATTGTAATAACAGCTAATAAGGAAAAAATCTGCCCAACTGAGTTCTTTGGTTAACTGAGGATAAAGTGAATTTTCCAGGATAATATAATGTTCCTGCATTATATGAATATTTAATACGACTGCCTTTAAGTAAATAACAAGAATGCTTGCAAAATGTACTTTTTGAGAAGTTCAGCTCTTTACAAATCACGGACTTTTTATTTAATTACCAAAATATCTAAAAACTTTAAAGAAATGTATTAAATATAAATCTAATATTGTCATCAAGAGCCATTATGATTAAGGAGAAACAAAAATAATTTCAACTTAAGAAATTACAAAGTTGAGAATTATAGAACCCCGTGGGAAAAGACATATATTACAGAAGTCAAGTTTGCTTCAAAACTAGGAAGCATGAAGATGGTTCTAGAGATAATTTTTAAAATCTTGTTAAAGAAAAATCAACTTTAAAAAGCAAAGAGAACAGGAAATGTGAAGTCAGCTTGCTCAGGAATCCTTGTTGTCTAAGAATATGATCCCTACCCTCACCTTCCTCTTTCCTTTAGCCAACTACTCATGTCTATTGGATAAAAGCACAGGCATTGTTAGGAACCAAACTTGACTCAGGGAGTGAAAAAGGACTAGAAACAGAGGTGTGGCTTTGAGACAAGCGAGAATATCCAATCAGAAATGTCCCCTGTAAGTCCGATCAAACTTCCAGAGTTTCTGGCTATACAGCAGGGCTGGGTAGAAATATTTCTAGTTCGTAACTGACTTTTAGAAAAGTATTAAAAGCATAAACTAATACAAAGTTATTGCAGAAAATTTGGAACATTAAGGGGGGAAAAAAGCAAAAAAAAAATAAAAGTTTCCCCATGTCTGTTAAAATCTTTGTAAATAATTTTTAATTGGCTGCATGGTGCTTCGTTTATGAGAATATCATAATTTTCTAAATAATTTTGTTAATGGTGTTTCCACTTATTTTTTTCTTTTTTGTATTTTTGGGCATATGTAACTGTTCCACATTCAAGATCTTTTCCTAAAGATAGATTAGTAACATGGAATTATTGTTCTTCCTAGTAAGCCCCGGGTGAGCCAGTCACGGACAGTCCGTCTGAGACCCAGCTGCCCAAAAGATTCCTGACTGGCCATGCAGGCTGATAGTCCGTGTCAGATAGTTGCATTGCAACTTTGACAAGTGCAGGCCTAGCCACGTTAGGGCTTTTCATAACATGACAGGACCTCATCTTAAGTAGGCAGGTAACAGTCTTGTACCCCAAATATATATCCTGTGAAGGCACTGGGAAGATTCTAAAGGCCATGATCATTGACCACCCCTCAGCCTGATACATCAATTATTTCACTGAAATAGGTTTCTTTTGACCTTATTTTAGTAGAATATAAATGGAATGAGAATGTATGTTCTCATTTTTCATTTTTGGCACTTGAGATGATGATGGTGATTATTATTATTATTATTTTGTAATATGATTATTATTATTATTTTTGTAATTTTTCATTTTTGGCAGTTGAGATGATGATGGTGATGATGATGATGATGATGATGATTTTTGTAGAGACAGAGCCTCACTTTATCGTCCTGGGTAGAGTGCCATGGCATCACAGCTCACAGCAACCTTCAACTTCTGGGCTTAAGTGATTCTCTTGCCTTAGCCTCTCGAGTAGCTGGGACTACAGGTATCCACCACAATGCCCAGTTGTTGCAGTTTGGCCAGGGCTGGGTTTGAACCCGCCACCCTCGGTATATGGGGCTGGCTCCCTACTCACTAAGCCACAGGCACCACCCAGCAACTGAGATTATTTATATCAAAGGGTAGGACAGATTTCAGAAATAGGTATAGATAAATTAGAATAGAAACATTTTCGGTGTTTAATCATAACTATAATATCATTCACTGCACAGAGAAGTGAAGTCCACAGTTACAAGCCTGGTGAATCTAATTGAGACAAAAAATAAAACAAAACAAAAAACTCAGGCTAATTGCATAAAGGATAGAATTTGTTCTCTTTGCCAGAAAACCAATTTCAGGGAAAGAAAATTCACCGAGGATATCTTACCCTGGCCTGGAACATCATTTGGAAGTTTATGGTTCTTCCAGATGAACGTGGGGTTCAGGTCCACTGGGAAGGTCTTATTTACACGGGTGTCAAAGTTCAAAAGAGATTTGTACTGGGTCACAGAACAAAAAAGAGAAAGGACACACAGATAAAAGACATTTGAGAATAACTTCTGATGAGATTGATGGTCCTGCCCAACAACTCTAGACTTCCATGACACTTCTCAGAGAAGCAAGGTAATTAATTGCTGACCAGGTAGTTAGGATCTGATAATTGGTTCACAGCATGAACACAGATTTACATTCCAGATGTAAATCCGATTAGTTTTCTATTTCTTTATGACCATACACTACACCTTTAACCTCTGCCCAACACAGATTCTTTGGGTCTTTAGAGAAATAGTTTAAGTCTTTCATTTTATTAATACAAATGTTAAAATAGAGGCCAAGAAATACTAAATGGCTAAGTCCAATCACATGACAAATGACGGACAGGTGTTTTTTACAACATTAAGTTGCTTTTCGAAAATGATCTCTTAAAAAAATACACCACAGCTAAAATCCACTACATCATTTTGATTCCTGTCAAAGGGGCCTGAAATAATTTTACATTTCTTGAATACTATCAATTACACGATTTTCTGATCTTTTTTACCCCTTTGATCTAATGTACTTTCTTGTAAGTGACACTAATTGGGTTTCTAAGATAAAAGGTTTCTCTTTCAAGTAATTTAACAATGAAAATATTAACATGTTCTTAAATTACTTCTGTATATACTGAGTCAATTTCGTAAGGGATATCCGATAAATGACCATTCTTCTCAATTTATAATTGTTCCCTCAAAATATTCTGGACAGAAGTTCTACATTTTCAAAATTTCCTTCTCTCTCTCTTTTTTCCTTTCCAAAAACAAAATCCTGCTGTGAGCCCTAGGCTGGAACCTGGTTGAGGGGAAGGCAGAAAGCAGCTCCCTCAGCCTCAAAACTTTTGTTTGTGGCTCATACCTGTAATCCTAGCACTCTGGGAGGTTGAGGTAGGTGGATTGCTTGAGTTTAGGAGTTTGAGACCAGCCTGAGCTAGAAAAAGTCCCCATCTCTAAAAAAAAAATCCAAGGGGAGGGGGGGCGTACCCAGAGCTCAGTGGTTAGGGCGCTGGCTGGTGGATTTGAACCCAGCCCGGGCCTGCTAAACAAAAACAAGTACAAAAAAATAGCTGGGCATTGTGGCAGGCACCTGTAGTCCCAGCTACTTGGAGGCTGAGGCAAGAGAATCACTTGAGCCCAAGAGTTTGAGGTTGCTGTGAGTTATCGCGCCACAGCACTCTACCAAGGGCAACATAGTGAGACTCTGTCTCAAAAAAATAAATAAATATAGCCAGCTGTTGTGACAGGTACCTGTAGTCCTAGCTACTCAGGAGGCTGAGGCAAGAGGAGCCCTTGAGCCCAGGAGTTTGAGGTTGCTATGAACTATGATACCATGGCACTCTACCCAGGACAACAAAGTGAGACTCTGTCTCAGGAAAAACAAACAAAAAAAACCCCCCAAAAACCCAAGTTCATTTGTAACTTGAGAACAAAATCTCTAATTGCTTATATTAAGGATAAGACATATCTGATGGCGGTGCCTGTGGCTCAAAGAGTAGGGCACCGGCCCCATATGCCAGAGGTGGCGGGTTCAAACCCAGCCCCGGCCAAAAACTGCAAAAAAAAAAAAAAAAAAGACATATCTGATATGTTAGGGAAACATATGTGGTACATTAAACCTCTACTGAGACTACCCCAGATAAAGATTATCACCTCCCTAGCTCTATGTTTTGGGAACTACTCCTTGGTTTCCCCAAATGTACATATTATTAATATATAGCACAATTGATGGCATTACAGTATTGACAAATTCAACAAAATTGCGGGTGAAAGACAAGGGATAGAAACTAATTTAGTCTAACATTCCAGAGGGCACATAGAGCAAAGTCTAGGTTCCTGCACACCCCCCTTGCTGCACACAGTGGGGGGTTGTAGAAACTTGGGATTTTCAATGGGATGTTAAGCACCACAGATTGTCCAGAGCTAATATTCTTAAGCCCCTAGGTGACAGCCAAGGCTTTGATAACCCCCCACTTTCAGCACAGCGTTGGTTAGAACCCTCTGGGGAGTTTGCACGGAATGCTTAGCAATTAAATGATTAAGATTTGACTAGGCAAGTCTAATTAGATTGGGAGCAATAGAGTAAATCAGGAAAGTTATAGATTACCTCCAAAGTATTGTATTCATTCTTATTTTTGTTTTATGATTTTGTGATTTCCTGACATTTGTTTTCTTCTGCTTTTTCCCTTTATTTCCTTGCTTTTTATTGCCAGGGTAAAAGTCTTTCTTTCTGTAATTAACTTTGCTCAATAAAAGTCCCCTGAGGTTGTCGTTGGTGACAGCTTTTCCTTGCCATTCTTTGTGCATGTGAAATTGCTCTCCTCTCCAAGCCTCAGCGCCTCACTGGTCATTGCATTACTAATAAGTAAGTGTGAGTGCTTTCTGTCCGGTCACTCCCTCGCTGGGCCATCCACTGAAGTGGAATAGCAACACCAAACTTGCTTTTGGAAAGAGTAAGTGCAAAGAATAACTTTGTTTTTTTGTTTTTTTGTTTTTCTGAGGCGGAGTCTCTCTTTGTCACACTGGGTAGAGTACAGTAGCATCACAGCTCACAGCAACCTCAAACTTTTGGGCTGAAGCAATTCTCTTGCCTCAGCCTCCCAAGTAGCTGGGATTACAGGCACCTGCCACAATGCCCGGCTATTTTTTTCTTGTAGTTGTCATTGTTGTTTAACAGACCCAGCCAGATTTGAACCCGCCAGCCCCAGTGTATGTGGCTGGTGCCCTAACCACAGAGCAATGGGCGCTGAAGAATAACATTTTTCATTTTGAAGAACAATCATGAGTCTAACATAAGATATCCCACCATATATATTGCCTCTCTCTAGGGAGGCAGGGGGTATCCCCCCACTAAGAGCAAACTCGGAGGGGAATGTAGGTAACTTTGTAGTTACTACCAGGTGTGCCAAAAAAAGCATACACATTTTAAGAAATGTTATCTATGAAGTACTTTTTGAAATTGAATTGAATTACAGTAGCAAAATGTAGTATGACGTTTGCTCAAAAGATGGCCTTGAATGAACGCTAGTGTCACCATATCACAGGCAAGACCGTTAACCAAAATAGCAGAAGCACGTTTGTCATTCAAGGAGCACAAGACCATTTTGAAGTGGTATTTGAAATTCGAGAACATCATAGCAGTATGGGGGACCTTAAAGGACGTGGTGTACCATAGAAAACTGGCTCCACTGGTACTTCAGGAAGAAACTTAAATAGCATGTGCAGTGATGAAGTGACATTTTGGTCAATGTTGCTCAAGCAGTAGTTGGCCATAATCAGAAGGGTCTGATGGTATCCAGTTTGATAAGCTCTTGTAATTGTAGAAGTCAAATGTGATTTGTATCCATATTTTGTGATCAGTGTATATCGAGTATTACAATTTTAATACAGTTGTTTTATTTCTTAAAATGTGTATCCTTTTTTGGGCACCCTCTGTATTCATAACTGAAGCACGGAAGGGATCTATTTTAAGGTAGTCTTAAAGAATGCATACCAGATTATATTAAAGGTTCAATATAGTCACTTTTTTGAAAATGCTGCCCCCAAATTTATGGTTTACTTTTCTCAACCAGGAAATCTTTTCTCTAGCTTTCCACGTTTGCCATTGCATGCAGAGACGGGTCAATACGTACGCTCAATATATGACGTAAGGGCATCCTAATGTTCACACTGATTAATGAAAAATAAAGAAGTTTTCCTCTTAGATCCCTAGTTATGTCAGAACCTGACCTCCTGAAAAAAAAAATTATGTTGACCACTTGGGTACTTGGAACAGTGGCTTTCATAGTTTGGAACAGACACAATTTTGGATGACATAAAGACAGATGGTTAGTTTTTCAACTCAATACTGATCAGCCACCCACTAGGTGCCAGACAGGATGCTAAGCCCTGGAAAAGTGGAGAGATGAGTAGGGCCACTCTCCTTCTTTAAAGAACCTACTATTCAGGTGAGGAAAAAAGACATATAGCGTGAATGAAAACATAACATTGTAGGGCTGTTTACGTGAGCCTCAGAGACTACACAGTTAATGATTTTCAAGAGAGTTCAAATGAAGAGAACAGGAAATATTTCACTGAAATCTCTGGGTGTGAAGATGAATAACTCTTAAGAAAGATCTGTGTCATCTCATTGGTATCCCATCAATATTCTGGACATGATATTGCATAATTTATTCTGAGTGAATATATATATTAAATAGATTGAATATTCTGAGTAAGAAGGTTTTATAAGTCAAAATACTCAAGAAATACTGCCCAAGTGGGGCGTAATTATAAAGGTAAAATGAACTGCCTTCAGATCCTGTATAATTTCTCTAATTCCCTCATATTGCTCCTCTTCCAAGTCATCTCTCCTCACCCAATCACATCACCCTACATTTCCTGATAAGCAGTGAGACGTACTTTCCTGGTTTCTACAGAGGTATACAGAAGCACCATGGTATTGTCCACGTCCCCACAGTCATCCAAGGTCACCGGACCTCCATACCCTAGGGCAAAAACAGAGCATGTTAGAGGACACTGCTGACTTCTTGCCTGACAGACAAGTTGGACCCTGACTGAGAATGGAAAATGGGTTCAAATGGTTGTGTTTCAAATCCGCTGAAAAATTGTGGACGTTGGTCTAATCAGAGGGCACCTGGAATGATTTCTTGACCCTGAGATCTCTGATGGGTATTTTGATAGGAGATGTTATTTATTTGGAAGGAAAAATCTTTTTCATTACATTTAAGACGAGATGAAATGTAATCTGTTAATTAATCCCTCTATTAGGAGTGATTCATTTTTGCTAAGAATATTTCCTAAACTAGTAACACACTAATATAGGTTACTGGGCAATCTAACTTAAATTATAAAAAGATCAATATTTTTTCACTATCACTCATGGGCTGAAGACATTGAAAACTTAAGTTTTCAGAGTTTAAGTTTTCTCATCTATGAAATGGCAGGATAGGATAAACCTATGAAATGGCTGTGTAGGTAAAACATGATCAAGTCAGCAATTTCACTTGGCTTAGCGTAATAGATAACATTTGCTTTACTATATAGACCATGATCTGTGCTAAGTGCTTTAGTTAAATTTATTGTATTATTCTCCCTGGAATTCCATGACATAGAAACTATACAAGAACCTCTGTAAGTTGATCACCCAAGGGACTATAATAAACTGGTCAACATACAGAGGTGGTCAACATAAGGAACTAGGCCTTTGTGCTGATACATACATGTGGTGCATGCCTTATCTACGAAAATGAGGTCACGTTAAAGAGGTGGTCGGTGTAGTGTGGTGGTTAATGATGGAGTTCTACTACATTTATTTTCTCCATTTTATTGATGAGAAGTGATTTATTAAATTTATAGATATTAAATGACTTGCACATAATTGTACAGCTCGTAGGTGGCTGAACTAGGACACAGACAGACAATTGTCTCTTGGCTCTAAGCCTGTGCTAGTGGCCATTAGGATGCTTGACCGTGGTCGTGGATGTAGGAAATATTAAGAACGCACATAAATTTCCTGCTACAACACTTGGGGTGACCAATACATGATTATGTCAGAAGAGACCTCTGCCTGTCATTCTCATGCACCACAGATATGGCTACAGCTCAGCCCTCATGTTGGGCATCGGCCTTCTGCAGATAACAGAGGAAGACTCACTTTGCAGGAAGGCAAAGGTTTCCCAGAGTAAGACTCTAAGGTAAGTCAGAGAAGGAAACTACCATTCGTCTTTTACTCAGTACACATTGCATTTAAAAAAATTCCTCATGAGATCTGGGAAATGAAAGATGGAGATTTTAAGCTGGGTGTGTGGGAAAGGGGAATGCTGTCAATCTGTCCAGTTTGGAGGGGTGTGTATTGTTGTCGACGGTATTATTATGAGGAGTTTTGATAGTCGCTGATTTAAAGTAGGGTCCCAGATCCTTAAAGGACAGAAAGGGAAATATGGAGGGACTCCAATAAAAGTGCAAATATTTCCCTTCTTGCTAGTCTCCAGGCATCCAAGTCAAGACATCACTGCTCAAAATGTCCTGTGATGAGCTTGTTCCTAAGTACAGATACTGAGCTATATGTTCTTCCTATGATACTCAAAGGCTATGACAGTCTATAGCACAAATGGGGATCCAGTTATCAAAGCAAGCATCCCCCAAGTTTATGCAATGATGTTTGCCTCTAGTTGAGTTCAGAGTTATCAAGCCGTCCATCTAATGCCAAACCCTTCGTCATTTCCCAAAGTCCATTCAGAAAGCCCACATTTCTTCAGCTTTGTTGTTATTTGCTCTTACGAGCTGAGTACCTTCAAAAGTGATGTTCCTGAAGGCATAAGAAAACTTGGGGGTGGGAATAGCTTCTTTATTTTCAAGAAATATCTTCAGCATGTGTCCAAAGAGCAAGATTCCATTCAAGTAGGCAAGATCAAAGTGGTTTCTTCCCTGAATGAGAGAGAAAAATCTTAAAATGGCCCCCCCAAAAGACATTTTAGTCCTAAGCTAGGAATGAAAGGTTCTTGGGTTCAGCAGAGTAATTGGAAAGCTAAAAGGATGTTAGAGGAGTTGGAGGGATTTATTAAAGGAGATTTCTGGAAAATCTCTTCCTGGGTCAGGGCTCTTTATTTTCCCATGTCAGAATTCTGCCTTTTGTTTGCACCAACACCACCAGAATACAGCCTTTAGGGCAGGCACTATAAGCAATTATACTTTCTTCCCATAGTGATAACATATGCAATGGTAACCAGGAAAGACAACATGAAGCATTTTCATAATTTTTGTAAGATTTTATATGGAGATAATGATTGTTTATAGATGAATGTTTTCATTAAAGTGAAAAAGAGAAAACAAACAACCCCACAAAAACAATCCCTGCTTTTCCGTACCCTGGATGGGACTTGAGCATTTTTGATTGAACGATACCTTTGAACTTGCTCTGAAGACAGTTCTGATTGGTTATTACCTCAGGCCCCAGATGTCTGCCCTGGGAAAGCCATGCAGAGGGTCAGAACCCCTCTGCCTCTGTAGCTGGTGCATGGTGGTCTTCACAGAGCTGAGCTATGAATTAAATGCTCTCACCCTACTGAGACCAAGTGATGACTGTCACCTCAGGCATTTTGTTTTACCCACTTATGAACAATCATACTTTTGCCAGAGCCGAGATGGTCAAGTCTTATCATCATATCTGGCTACTGCACCCAGAATTATCTTTGCTAGCAAGTATAAAAAGGAAAAATTCTCTTTCATTTGTTTCCATGTCTTTTGCTAAAGTCATTATTTCATGAGATGAAAAGAAACCAGTTGAGATACAGCCCTTAATTTCGGCAGGGTTGTACATTGGAGGTCTTGTAATTTGTTGGTCTAGGGAAAAACCCTGAGAGGTATCCAACTTTCCTTATAGCTGTTTAGGCCTGACCTTGGCTTGCCCTCCCTAAGTTGTTTCAGCTTCTTCTTTCTGCTCACACTCCAAATCTGCTCCTAGCTGTTGATCTCTGAGGACAGAATCCACCCAGTAAATTTAATCACATTAATGTAGTGACTGATAAAGCCCAATGTGCGATCTGAGTCGGAGCCCTGCATTAGAATAACATGATTTAATGTTCAAACAGAGACCCTTTCTCTGGGATAAATGTTAAACCAGATGAAATACTGAGATAAGAAGAATAAACTAGGACTCTCCTGGGCAAATCTGGGCAATGGTTAATTAATTATAATAAAGGAAAATGTCTTAACCTCGGAATAAACATATCCAAAGGTCAAATTTTGGTATCAGAGACAGGAAAATGTTGCCTTAAGATGTAGGGAAATTTCCAATACCTTTTTCTTTATTTTACACTATTTAATTTTTGCCTCCCCTGAGTGTAGGGTTTCTTTCTCTCTCTTTCCCAGTTCTGCTCTGCTGTTGCAGAGGTGTCCCCTGTTGTGCTGGTTTGCAGCTTAGCTGAGTGACCTCCAGTTTGGGGAGAGATTCTGCCATTGCAAACTGCTGTTCATGTAGTTGTTCTCAGTTAATGTTTGTTGAGTGAATTTAAAAGAGTAAAAATAATTGCTCATTTTCGAATTGGGGTCCTAGATAGGAGAATAATTATATTATCCCTGACAAAGAAAATAATATTATGTTATTTATGCTGTCATATAAAATACTAGCTTACCAGTGAAAAGTTTTTGAAGAGAGAGTAATTTGCAGTGAAATTTCCAGGAAGCAGTGTCAGAACAAGGACATTTTCCATAAAGTCAGGGGCTGTGGCATTGTCCTCAAAGTAGTAATTACTATAATAAAATGTATAGGTTCCACATGAAAATGAGGTTCCACCAAAAATAGAAATGCATCGTCAACAATTCACACTAACTATAACCCAGCCTTGAAAATCATTTAAAACATTTTTTTCCATTAAGCTGCAAAGCTTTCTATTTTCCCCAACTAGGATTTATTTTCTTCTCGGCTTGCTAAGCTGTATAAGAGAACTTAGGCAGCTATGGTTAGTTTAAACAAATGAGAAGGAAATTCAGAATATAGATACTTCTATGGCATCTTGAGATTCAATCTTCTCATTTGTAAAATGAGATTTAATGTATCCTTTTTACAAGGGTGCTTGTAGGATTAGATGTGAGAATCAGAGTAAAATACTCAACTCAGTACGTAGCACACAGTTAAAGTGCTTAAACACTAAATACGCTGCCATGTACCAAGAGTCCCTGCTGAGAGGAAGGCTCTGGACATGTGAGCTAGCACTTGTTTTCAAGGCTTGGTTTATATTGGAAACTTTCTCTACTGTAAGTGCCCTTTACAATGTAGAGATATTGGGACATGGTACACAGAAATTCTATCATTAAAATTACTTTTCAGATGGTGAAACATAAGCATAAAATACTAATCATTTTCTCTAACACTGTAAACTCCTTGTTATATGTATGAGACATTAGCTTGTTCATTTTTTTTGTTTGTTTCAGTTTTTGGCCAGGGCTAGGTTTGAACCCACCACCTCTGGCATATGGGGCCGGCGCCCTACTCCTTTGAGCCATAGGTGCTGCCCGCAAAACACTAGCTTGTTGATCTTGTATCCTCAATTCCTAGACAATTCTTGGCACTTTGTAGACTCTCAATACTGTCTGAGATTGCTCTGCAAATCCAGGTTTCTAAGCTTACTAATTGGATGTCTTAATATAAAAGGAGTCTAACATGTTTGAATTGCTATAATTAGGGTGATCATTATTTGATGATTTTTAAGGGATGGGGTTCTCACTACATTGTCCAGGCTGGTCTCAAACTCCTGGGTTTAAGTGATTCTCTTGGCTCAGCCTTCTAAGCAGCTAGGACTATAGGCACTTGGCTCTGCTCCCAGTATATTTAATGTTTAAATACTTCAATTATGTGCTAAGGACTGTGTTGAATACTTCATTCCTATTATTACATCTAATCCTAAAAGCACCCTTATAAAGAAGACATTTTAATTCTCATTTTACAAATGAGAAGTTTGAATCTCAAGATGCTAAAAAAAAAAAAACTTCATAGAATCAGAAGTGTTAAAATTAGAGTTTGAGGGCTTGGCGCCTGTGGCTCAACGGGCTAAGGCGCCAGCCACGTACACCTGAGCTGGCGGGTTCGAATCCAGCCCCAGGACCCGCCAAACAACAATGACGGCTGCAACCAAAAAATGGCTGGGCGTTGTGGTGGGCGCCTGT
>CAUYON010209171.1:0-11928 GCA_963573935.1 Arctocebus calabarensis | reverse complement strand
TGTCTAGTTAGTGCATGGCTGAAGCCTGAGAAAACTTCTTGAGAAACTTGTCTTAATTGGACTTTGGACTTTGGGAAAGGGGGGGGGGAATGTCACACAGAGAAAAGTAAAAACTCGTATATATATTAGCTCACCACTGTGGTACTATTAAGACCTGAGTAGAGAACCCAAAAAGAGTCACAGTCCCTAAAATCTCAGTGCTGAAAAGCAATTAATATCGGCACCTGCGGAAGCAAGCTGATATTGAGACCCCAAATTAAAATATACTGGAGTCTCAAAAGGGGCAAATGAGAGAGGGTACCCAAGAAGGGTGAGGTCTGGGAGAACAGGTCTTCTCAAGGAGACCACAAGGATATACCCGCGGGGTCCTCTCCATGGTGACTCAGCTCTTGGGAATTTGTAAACTTAACTTCCTGGAATTTGGAAATTTCTAAGTTCTGAGAAATCCTGTAGTTCTGTAGGGGCTGGAATAGTATTTCCTGTTTGATACAAACGGGCCAATGAGAAAGGTACCTGTGGGTTGGAACTTTTTGACTATTGATAAAAAGGGAAAGACCAAGCCAGTTGTGGAGCACGGCCATTTGGAATTCTTCTATGATGTGAGCTCCTGGCCAGTAAATAAAGCCCTTCCTCTTGTAAACATGGTGTTTGGATGCTCTTTCTCTCCACTGGGCCTTGTCTTCCTGCAACAACAGTAACCTCAAGTTCCTGGGTTCAAGCAATCTTCTTACTTCAGCCACCAGAGTAGCTGGGAGTACAAGGCATGCACCACCATTCCTAGCTAGTTTTTTCTATCTTTAGTAGAGATGGAGTCTCAACCCTTGCTCAGGTTGGTCTCCAACTCCTAAGCTCAAGCAATTCACCCACCTCAGCCTCCCAGAGTGCTGGGATTTCAGGTCTGAGCCACCACACCCAGCCAACTTTCTCACTGTTGTTTTTAAGATGTTAAGTTTAGGGAAAAGCACAGCAATAAAATACTGATGTAAATATAACTGAAAAACATATAAGTTAAACATATTGTGTGCTTAAACACAAGAGAAAACCTCAAATTTAAGTAAGGGTGAGGAGGGGGGGCTGTGTAAATTTCCATCCAATGGGTACATTGCACAGTTATACTGCACACTTCCTGGGTGAAGGCACAATTGCAACCCAGAGTATAACCTTACAAAAGCAAACTATGAAACCCAATTGTACGTACCTCTATATTAATTTGAAATAAAAAAAATAAAATATTGGTAAAAACCTCTTCCGTGGGAACTGACTGAAATCTAATTAAAGCCAGGATAAGCCCAAAAGGTTATGTATTGGTTCCCATTGCTGAAAAGTTTAGGGGTTGGTTAGGCACAGCCAGAGCCACACTGTGTCATCAGGGCTCAGCCGTCTTGCCTTCTCCATTTCTTTCTTTCATACTCAGGCAGGCTTTGCCTTCCTGGTGATAAAATGGATTCCAGCAGCTCTATATCCTCACAGCTCCAAGTTCAGCAGAAAGAGTCTTTCTCAATGGTTTTCATAAAAAATCCTGGGCCTTGGATTACCTACCCATCTTGAAACCAATAGCTGTGGCTAAAGGAATGAGAAATACCCATAGGCAATTCCAAGTCACATCATCCACCCCTGGAATTTGGTTTGGCCAGGCTTGCCCAAAATAAGGCCACTGAGAGTGTTGCCCCAAAGGAAACCAGAACCCTATTACCATGAAAAAGGATTCCAACATAAGTATCGATAATACCCTTATCAATAAAGCATTACCTGGTAGTTCATTAAAGATACATTATTTTGGTTAGGAATCATTTAGATCACAAGAATATAAAGACTTAAGGAAATGGGAGAGTTTATTGTAAACATACAGGATACTCTGATAGAGACAGGCATTGTGGCTAGGTCTCATGAAGAATTTTATCTCAAAACTAGAAACTCATAAAGAGCTTTCTTCTCTTTATCTCCCTCTCAATCCTGTCACAATTCACAATTACATAGTGTTTAATCTCTGTTTTTCACTGATATTTAACTTTTAACTCTGTCATCTCTGTAGAGAACCCATTCTATGAGGTTTGGTTGAGGGTGACCCAACTTTCTGCCACAGAGGCTGGCACATTTTCCAGACTAGCCAATCAGAGTATGCCATCTCCCAGGCCAGCCAATCAAAGTATGCCATCTCTCTGACTACCCAATAAGAGGCTACCTGCCTAGCCTGGCTAAAGTGGTAAATCCAGATGGTCATGTGATTCAAGTTAGGTCAATCACAGTCTTTCTAGGAACTTTCTGCCACAGTTATCCGGAGTCCTTGTACTTCAGGGGTTCCTAAGTTAATTATTAATAGATGTGTATTGAATTTCCATGGCCATCGTGATTGGCATAAGAGTAGAAGCTTGACTGAGAGTAGAGGAGAGAAAAACAGCCTACTGGCATAGTTTGAGACTTCAAGACTACAACCTGAAGTCTCAGGTCCTTTAATTGCTTGTGCCCGGAGCTGGTGCTTCAAGCTTGGGAAACTTCTCAGAACTTGCCTACCTTTGCTCAGCTCCTCTAAGATTGTACTATTCCTCTTGGGAGCCCAAATTCCAAAAGTTATGAGGAGTAACTATGGAGGAGGCTATATTTAAAACTGCTCTTACAAAATGTAAAAATATTTCTTTAAAGAGACTTGCTCTTTAAGAAGGACTTCAAAGTTGAAAATACCTTTGGCATTCCAGTTGTATTAGTTTCCTGTTGCTGTTATAAACACATTACAACAAGCTTAGTTGAAACAATACAAATTTATTATCATACATTTTTGGAGATCAGAAGTTACCAATAGCTGGACAGAGCTGCATCTCTGCTGGAGGCTCTGGGGGAGGGGGGGCGGAATCAACTTTCTTGCCTTTTCCAGCTACTAGAAGCTTACCCACATTCCTTAGTTCATGGTCCCCTTCCAGCAGTAGCATCATAGCTTCCACACATCAATCTCAGCTTTTATCATTAACATCTTCTTTTCTGACTTTGACCTTCCTTCTTCCCCTTTTGAGGACTCTTGTGATTGCATTGGGCTCACCCTGTAATCCAGGATAATCCTTGCAAATCAAACTCAAATTTAGTCACATCTGCAAAGTCCCTCTGTCATAAAATAACAAATTCACAGATTCCAGAGAATAGGACTAGTGTCTTTGGGGAAGGAGTCATTATTTAGCCTATTCCACAAGTGTACTCACTTATATATTTTTTCTTTCTTTTATTAAGTCATATATACATAGATTATTAATACATTTATGCCTTTGTGGGATTCAATGTGTTGATTTTTTGTACAAATGGGAGTGCTTACATCCAACTAATTAACATAGCTTTCGCCTCATTTACTTAATCACTGTGTTAAGATATGTGTGTTCCATACCTAATAGATTTGACTTGTACCCTTACAATCTGCTACATAGTTGTGGTCCCACCATTTACCCTCCCTCTATCAAACCAACCCCCTCCCCTCCCATTCTCCTCCCTTTTCCTCTTTCATCTTGGGCTATGGTTGTGATTTATCTTTCATATGAAAGTGTGAGTGATTATAAATTGGTTTCATAATATTACTGAGTATGATGGATTTTTTTTTTCCATTCCTGAGATAATTTACTCAGAATATTTTTCAGCTCCATCCATGTAAACATAAAAGAGGTAAAATCTCCATGTTTTTTAAATGCTACATAATATTCCATGGTATATATATATACACACCACAATTTATTAATCCATTCATGGGTGGATGGGCACTTGGGCTTTTCATGACTTGGCTATTATGAATTGAACTGCAATGAATAATCTGGTGCAAATATCTTTGTTATAAAGTGATTTTTGGTCTTTTGGATATACACCTCATAGAGGAATTGCAGGATTAAATGGCAGGTCTACTTTTAGGTCCCTGAGTGATCTCCAAACTTCTGGTCCTGGACTTTTCTTTTTAGAGAGATTTCATATTGTTAATGCTATTTCAGTGATTGATATCACTGTATTCAAAGTTTCTTATTCTTTCTGGTTGAGTCTAGGAAGGTGGCATGCTTCCAGGTATTGGTCCATTTCTGTTAGCTTGTCATATTTCTGGTAATAGAGGTTTTTGTAGTAATCATTGAGGATTTTTTGAATTTCTAAAGTGTCCATTGTTATTTCTCTTTTATCATTTCTGATAGACGATATTAGAGATTTTACTTTTCTATTTCTGGTTAGGTTGGCCAAAGGTTTATCAATTTTGTTAATCTTTTCAAAAAATCAACTTTTTGTTTCATTGATCTTCTGAAGGATTCTTTTGTTTTCAGTTTCATTTAATTCTACACTAATTTTGGTCATTTCTTTTCTTCTGCTGGTTTGGAGTTGCAATGTTCTTCCTTTTCCAGTTGCTTGAGATGATCCATTAAGTTATTGGCTTCCTCTCTTTCTGTTTTCTTGATGAAGGCTTCCAATGCTATAAATTTCTCTCTTAGAACTGCCTTTGCAGTATCCCACGGGTTTTGATAATTTGTGTCTTCATTATCATCTTGTTCCAAAAATGTGGTGATTTCTGAAGGCAACCATTTAAAAGCAATGTTTTTTTTTTCCTCTAAGTAAAAGTATCTAGCTCAAAGAATCTGTCTTTGTACTTTATTCTTGATGAGGAAAGAGAGTGGAATTTGAACCATATTAACTTCCTTTGTAGAGGTTTCTACTGTTCCTACTTTTATTAAAATATACTCATTTTAATTTGTACTTGTGCAGAAAGATAAAATATAGACAGAGATGAGAAAAGATAGAAATATTTGAGCAAGATGTAGAATATGAAGTAGACAAAAATTCTTAGTGCTGCTTCAGAAAGGAAGAAATAAAAGAAAAATAGCAAAAACATACCAAAAATATTTGTCACTATCATAAAATGGAACTTGAGTGAGGGGAAGGTATAACTTCTGACTGAAAGATGATGAAGGCCAGAGATAGCTTCTTTCATTTGACCACATTAAAAAAAAAATACAAAGCAAGTAATTGTTTTTTAGAGTAAATGGCAAAGGAAATTGATTTTTAAATTACTTTTAAGTCATAAAATCCCACAGTTGTAACAGCATTTTAGTAGTCATCCGGCGGTTTACCAGGAACTTTATCAGAGAAAAAAAATCCAGGAAGACATTTAATGAGAAGCACTAATAAATGCATGTCTCTTTTATATTAAAGCCACATTCTCTCCTTAGTTATTAAGTTTTCATCCTAGAAAAAGATTATTTATGAAAGGTGAGCATTTGTATTAAAAAAAATCTGACATAAAGTATAGCAGAAAATATGAAATTTTATCAATTTGATAAAACTGTATATAAAGAAAATTCCCGGCTGAGAGTACACTTCAAAGTACTCTGCAACTTTGATGAGTAGAAGCTTTTAAAAGCACCAAATTCAATCTGTATTTTTCTCAGAAAATGGAGACTTGAATTCAATATACATTTTTCACATTTATGTCTGTCTCATTTCTTCATCAATGGAAATTGAATTATTTCTGGATGAATTATCTAAAAATCAACTTGCCAAATGCCAATTTACAGAAATTTAATTTACCCATTGACAGTTTGCCAAAGACACAATTCTCCAAATTTATCAAATTTACTGATGATCAAAACACTGTTTTTAAAAATTATTTCAGTGTTATTTCTTACTTTATGAACATCAAATTAACCTAAGAAAATGAGAGCAGATACCCAAGAAAGGTGAGGTCTAGGAGAACGGGTCTTCTTAAGGAGACCACAAGGATACACCTGCAGGCTCCTCTCCATGGTGACTCAGCTCTTGGGAATTTGTACACTTAACTTCCTGGAACTTGGAAATTTCCACTTCTGTGAAATCCTGCAGTTCTGTGGGGAAGAATATCTCCAGATTGATTCAAACTGACCAATGACAAAAGTACCTACATGTTGGAACTTTTTGACTAGAGATAAAAAGGGAAAGACCTAGCCAGCCAGGGAGCGCGGCCATTTAGAATTCTTCTATGCTGTAAGCCCCACCAGCTAAAATAAAACCCTTCCTCTTATAAATATGTTGTTTAGGTGCTCTTTCTCACCATTAGGCCTCATCTTCCTGCAACAAAAACAGCCAAATAAATGAGAAATAGCTTATATAACCTTGCCATGTCAGATATGCTAAAATTGTAATTTCTAGCCAGGAAAATTTGAGGGTTAACATAGCAGACAGTATGATTAATAGGTCAAAATTGAGTTACTGTAATCACAAATATGAAATTATAAAGGAAGAATTAAAAAAGGGTTAAATGTTCTAAAAAGGCTCAATCAAGCAATGAACCAGAAAGTGATAAGAACAATTACATCACATGATAGACTTGGGCTATAAATAACAAAAATAAGAAACCATTTGTTGCTTGAAAAAAATGGAGAAAGTATCTTAAAAGCAATAAAATAGTACAAAAATAGATAATCATACTTTAAAGATGGCATTAAAAGAAATCGAAAGTAAATTAGCTGAGCATAGTAGTGTATACCTATAGTCCCAACTATTCCGGAGGCTGGGGCAGAAGGATCACTTGAGTCTGTGAGTGGAAAACAGTCTGGGCAACATAGTGAAACCCCATCTCTACAAAAAGTTAAAAAATATTAGCCAGAATTGTGCCTCTAGTCCCACTATTTGGGAGGCTGAGGCAAGAGAATTGCTTGAACCCAAGAGTTAGTGGTTACAGTGAGCTATGATCCTGCCCCAGCATGGGTGACAGAGTGAGATCTCATCTTAGAATATATATAAAAAAAAGAAAGAAAGAAATCAGTGTAAGGCCAGGCGTGGTGGCTCATGCCTGTAATCCCAGCACTCTGGGAGGCTGAAGTGGGTATGTTGCCTGAGCTCACAGGTTTGAGACCAAGAGCAAGACCCCATCTCTAAAAGTTAGCCAGGTGTTGTGGCGGGCACCTGTAGTCCCAGCTACTTGGGAGGCTGAGGCGAGAGAATCACTTAAGTCCAAGAACTTGAGGTTGCGTGAGCTATGACACCAGGACACTCTACCCACGGTGAAAAAAAGAGAAGAAAAAGAAAGAAATCAATATCAACATGAAAATTTCTCAATGAGATATTAAGGTGCTGGTTTTTGATACTAAATACATTCATCAGAAGACTAAACCACAGTATCACTATAATCTGTAGCCATGAACTATCTGACTCTTCCTTAATATGCAGCTATAGAGACAAAAATCAGAACCAGTCAACAAAAGCTTCACAGGAATCTTCAAAAACCGCTAAAAATTATCATATCCAATTTGAGAAGCTGCAAAACTGAGTGGATAAAATCAACTATATGAAGATCTGACAAATCAGTTCATGAACTTGCCACCAAGTGCTTACGTTGGCAGCACTGTGCAAACAGCTTGGTTAGGTGTTTCACAACCTTGGTGTTGCTGTGTTCATGTAGATGAGTGGTGGTGTCTTGCTGAGTGGTGCTCATTATCGTTGTTGCATGTTTTGGGGTGCTATGACAACAACTTTGATGGTCATTCCAGAAAAAGAATTCCAAAATTGCTCTGAAGTGTGGACTAGGCACTGGCATCGTGCAGAGCTTCCCAAGGGGCGTACTTCAAAGGTGACAGTAGTGACCTTCAGCAATGAGGGATGTAGCAGTTTTTCTAGGATGAGTTCATGAACTTAAGCATCTGACTTCATACATTGCTTGAAACTTTATAAATAAACAAAAAGAAAAAAGGTTTTGGTTAATGTTTACATTTATCTAATGGGTCATCTTTTGTCAGCCACAAATTCGTCAATGGCTCTCATTGCTCTTAGAGAACTTCAGACTCTTTCCACAGCTTACCAGGTCTTCCCAGAGTAAAACTCCTGCCTACTTTTCTATTCTCATCTCACCTCGGTCAGGCTATGTTCCAGAAAGTTCACTTCTGGCTTTTCTGACTTCAAGTTATATTTCCTCTGTCCAGGGGACCCTCCCTTCACTTTTCATCTTCCAGATTTAAGCAAACAGCATGGTGCACCCTCCCCCCAGGATCACCCAATATGCAGTTACCCTCCAATTATCCTGTTCATTTCTTAAAAAATAAACAAGCACCACTACTGGAAGTTATTGGATTTGTATGAGCCTTTATTTCCTTATTATCCATCTTCTTTGCTAGAACATAAGCTCTGTGAGTGTTAAAGTTGTACTTTAAACCTAGCACCTTTTCCTGACCCAGCATAGACACTGTGTAAGTATTTGTTACATGAATCAAAGGACAGATTTATCATCGCAAATAGAGTGCTCCTTAATTTAACAAAAATTTACTTGACTGGTCTCTCAGTAATGTGAAAATAAGAAACTTTTTCTGGAATGGGGCCTTTTGAGACAATGTGCTTTCTGTCAGTCATTCTTACCCCATTTCCAAATGAATGGAAGATTCCTTTTCCACTTGAAAATATTTCTCTACTTAATGGAAAAGTACTTGACTCCAGAATGCACTGACTGCAGGGATTTGGAAGGATCTATAATAGGCTGTCTATGAAGAGTCCATGTAAGAATGACTCATCTTTTAAGAGTTGTCATTGAAGACAAATCTGTGAAAAAGTGTAGATGCAGGGATCAGCACAAATCAGCCAGTTGCCTCTCTGGGAATTGTGTCTGCTTGCGTACATCAATATCTTATTTGGGAGGCTTGGTTCCAAAGGATACTCCAGAGAACTATATTAATCCCTAGAATTACTTCAGAGGAAGAAATGAAAGGAATCCCTTTATTTGTGCAACCTGTGTGCCCCAGGCAACCTCTTGGACTCTTTTTCACTTTCCACTGAACTCTGGTCATTGAAGAGAAAATAATTAGAAGTCAGAAAGAGGTTAAAGCTCCCCCAAAGACAGAATTTCAAACAGAGAATTGGGAAACGTTTTCCAAGCTTGGCATATAGAAGTGGTTTTAATAGCCATTAAGGTTTTCTCAAGTTCACCTTCAAGCAAGATTTTGAGTAAACTAGGGTAAGCCTCAATCTATTTTTACTCAATGGACTGAAAGAAAAAAGGAAAGAATCTAGACATTGTTTGCCTGTCTTAGGTAAATCAATAAGGAAGCTGCTCTTTTTTCAAAGACTTGTATGGCTTTGATGATCTTTAAATCCAGAGTTCAGAATTTAAAATTATATGTATATAATTGTTGTAAATCTCACTCTGAAGCAGTAGTTTCAAATTAAAGATTTAATGATAATGCATGTTGAATACTGACTATAAATTATTACTATCATGCATATTATCATGATTTAGTCAAATACTTTTCTGTGGACTGTCTGCCCATGGGGATTGGTAATGAGATATTGAGCCTTTTGCCATTAGAATTCTGTCTCAAATTGAGGCCAGCTTTAGGAGGAAAAAAAATAGTGTTGTCATCTCAGTTTTCACTGCCTGTTTTTTGAGGCAGGAGGATATTGTCAGAATTGGCCCTAGGGAAAATTGCAACATCAAGGTTGGCTTTCAGGCTCCCTTTTCCCTGTTTGTCACCCTTTGTTCCCTTCTTTGTCTCTCATTTCTTTAGGCGCATTTCCTTAGGGTCTTTCTGTTATCCCCCACATTCCTGAGGGTTTACAATGTACTCTCCCAACAAGGCAACTCCCCTTGCTGGGACCTCTGCCTATCTGCTATTCCACCAGAATATATTCTCTGCTCCTTTGAAGGTAAAGAGACTTTTCAGGTCTCAAGCATGGCTGTCACTGTGGCCCTCTAAGAAGTTGTCCTTGGAAAGTTAAATTCTAAATGAATTCCTAAGGCATCAGAGCAGAGATTAGCAAGTATCCCAAGCAGTTGAATGGCTCCCCAGGCAGTAAGAAAGGACAGTAACCAGATTGAAATTATTAAAATGTAACTAAAAAATGAGGGCAGGGGAGGGCTTGGCCAACCAAGGAGACACAAATCACTTAACAAAGACAATATTGGCAATGTCCATTCAAGCGCTGACTGAAGGTAGAGACCCTTCAGATTGACTGCCTTCTTATTGTAGTCCTGTGTAGATGCCACTAAATGTCCAATTTGTCAAACTCTTACATCTCAACTCCCTACCTCCAGCTTCTTCCATTCTTTCCAAGCACCTGTCTCAAAATTTAACTTCCCATGGAGCTGACTTGTGTGGAAAAAATGCACTGATCAAGCCAACACAGATATTCTGCAGGTCTAGTGATATTTATTTATTTATTTGTGGTTGGGGATTCATTGGTACAAGAAACCAGGTTACACTGATTGCATTTATTAGGTAAAGTCCCTCTTACAATCATGTTTTGCTCCCCAAAGGTGTGGCACACACCAAGACCACACCCCCCCCCACTCCTTCCCTCTCTCTGCTCTTCCTTTCCCAACCCCTCCCTCATTCTTTCTCTGCTCTCCCCTTTTTATATTAAAAATTTATAAGCAGGTACTCCAAGTGTGGGAATGAGCTACCCACCACCTCTGGAACCCCCAAGGAGTTTCTGAGGCTACTACACTGGCATTGGAAGGAATGCCCAGACAGGACAAGTCCACTGTGGTCTTTTGTGGGTCAAGAAATTATGGAGCTGTCACATGGTTGGTAATTAAAAGAAATGCAAATTTCACACTGTTAGGGGTTGCATTGTATCCCCCTAAAAGATAGTTATGTACAAGCTTTAGTCTCCCCAGCACTTAAAAAAATTTGACCTTATGTGGAAATAGGATCATTGTAGAAATAATTAATTAAGTGAAAATGAGGTCAAATTGGAAAAGGATGGGTGGTGTCCTCATAAGGAGAGAAATTGTGCACACAGATACAGAAGGCAGACAGCCGTGTGAAGGTGGAGGCCAGATTGCAGTGATGCTGTCACAAGCCCAGGAACACCTGGGGCTACCAGAATCTGGAAGAGATGGTGAAGGATTCTCTCCTAGAGATTTCCAATGGGTCATGGCCTTTCCAACACCTTGATTTGGTGCTTCTATTCTCCAGAGCAAATTTCTGGTCGGTAAATCCACCTAGTTTGTGGTAATTTGTTGTGACAGCCCTAGGAAACTAATACACATACTTAAGAAGAAAAGGTACTTATATTGGCTTCATAAGCTCACAGTGTATGAAGTAAAGTGTTCTGAAAACAGTCTATGAGACCCAGGCCTGGGTCCAAAAGCGAAGGTTGGGAATAGGAGGGTTTGAGGTAGTAAAGCCTGTCATAGTCTGTTTGGGATGCTATAACAAAATACTGTGGACTGGGTTATTTATAGACATCAGAAGTTCCCTGCTTACAGTTCTAGGGGCTGAGAAGTCCAAGATTAACACACCAGCAGATTGTCCAGTGAGGGCCTGTTCCTCATAGCTGACAGCTTCTCTCTGTGTCCTCACATGGCACAAGGGCAAGCAGGCACCACCACTTTATTTGTCTCATAAGCAATCTTTTCCTGACTTCCCAAGTCTTACTCATGTCTACAAATTTTATGACTACTTCCTCCATTATTACTCAAGCCAGAAATCTGAAAGTCATCCCATATATCACAGCGTTTACCTCCAAATGCATTTTCTTTGTCACCATCTCTCCTTTCCGTACCATCTCCACAATCCCACCTTAGTCCAGTTTTGTTCCATTATTTTCCCAGAGTCTACAATAACCTTCTAATTGATCTCCCAACTTTCACTCTTCCTCCCCTAATCCTTTCTTCTCTCATCAGCAAAGGTGCTCTTAAAACAAAAACCTGATCCTATAACTCCTCTGCGTAAAACCACCCATTTCATTAAGAATATTAAGATATCAGTGACTGAAAGGCATTGCAACATCCTTATACGAAGGAGAATCCTGGTGGCTCTTTTTTTTTTTTTTTTTTTTTGAGACAGAGCCTCAAGCTGTCACCCTGGGTAGAGTGCAGTGGCATCACAGCTCACAGCAACCTCCAATTCCTGGGCTCAAGCGAGTCTCCTGCCTCTGCCTCCCAAGTAGCTGGGACCACAGGCGCCCGCCACAACGCCCGGCCATTTTTTGGTTGCAGCCATCATTGTTGTTTGGTGG